>PVJH01011164.1:0-70273 GCA_004026705.1 Nesogale talazaci | reverse complement strand
TTTTCTGCCTTTATATCACTCAGTATTCTTCTTTTATTTGAATGTCAGTTTCTTGGTCTGTGTACACAATTCTCACTCAAGGAAATTCTCATTCATGGAAATTCTCATTAATTGACAATCATGATCAATAGAATTAAAATCTTTATGTAGTCAATAGATCACAAGTAAACATATTTTTGGTATTCGCTGCTTTCAGTCAAGACCCAGCTCATGGTAGCAATGATGTTCCTTATTGTATGTCCTCTTCTGAATTCAACTTGGATTTCTGGAAGTTCCCTATTGATATACTATTGTAGCCACTATTTTTATTGTAATCAACATAATTTTACTTGTATGTAATATTAATTATGTTGTTTGGTAATTTAAAAATTCTGCTGAGTCACCTTTCCTGTATGGGCAAAATTATAGATCTCTTCCAGTGGGTTTGTCAAGGATTTGGCTTCTAACTTTATTGACATATGGAAGAAAACATCCAATACTACTGCATCAGTTTGTTGAAACACTTCAATTGGTATGCTGCCAAATTCTAGAGCTTTGTTTAAAGCCTTCACTATAGCTTGGATTTATCCCTTCATATGGCGGTCATGTGCTTATGATAATTTCATGATTGAGACATAGGGGTAGAATCTAGCCTGTTAATCTGGAGAAAGCCATTGAGTAGCCAATGAGGCCTCTGTGTGGGCATGGCTTTCTCCTGAGATTTCTGGGAAATCTCAAGATATTTCCCTCATGGATATGAGAAGCTATCTCCCCAATTGTCGGGAGTTAGGCTCTGAGACAATGACCTACGGAGAAAGCAACATGGCAGGGTCCCAGGAGCTGGAGAAGCTGGAGAAGTCACAGGGCTTTACCCTGATGGAATCAGACCTCTATAACTGGAGAAGCCACGTGGAGAACCCTGCCAATGCTGTTTCTTCTACCACCATTGGATCCTGTGGCTGGGAAGTGAAGAGCCATGGGGAGGGCCCTGCTAGCAACAGGACTCTGTACCCACTGACCTGTGACTTTGTGAGTCAGAAGGATACTTTATGGACTGATATCGGGCATATGGGCTAATATGAGACTTATCACTTTGAACTGGACTGGGTTGGAATGATTTCTCAATAATTCATTACTCATGTATATAAACCTTACTCTTACATCCATTTGCGTGTCTATGAATTTGTTTCTCTGGTCTACCTGGAATAACACAAGGTATCAGGCATGAATGAAAAAAAATCATATCATTGTGAATGAGGGGGACTGCAGATGAACCCGAAGTTCATCTCTAGGCAATTAAACATCCACTTGCAGAAGGATCATGAGGAGGATTGGAACCAGTCAGGGTGAAGAGTAGCAATGGCAAAATAAGCAACGTTCCTCTATTTCTTAAAATCTCCCCCAGCCCCACTATCATCACTCCAATTTTACCTTAGAAATCTGGCTAGACCCGAAGATATACATTTGCAAAGATAGGTACCCGAAACACAAACTATCCAGGAGAGATGATCCCTTCAGGACTACTGATGAGAATGCTGACACCTGGAGAATGGAGGGAAGGTGAAGTAAAAAGAGGGACCAAGGAGCTACATATAAGCCCCTCCGTGGAGGACAGTCAACAGAAAAGTGGATGAGGGAGACATTGGACTGTGTAAGACATGATGAAATAATTTATAACTGTCACGGGAGCGAGGAAGGAAGAGGAAAATGAGGAGCTGATACATGAGGAACTCAATTAGAAAGAAAATGTTTTCAGAATGGGGATGACAACAAATCTACATGTGTGCTTGACACAATGGATGGATGAGTTCTGCTGAGTTTTATGAGCTCCCAATAAAATGATTTTTTAAATGTTTTGAAAATGATTATGGCAACAAATAGCTGTTAAAAAAAGGGTTAGAAGCTTGAAAACACACAAAGGTAGTCCTATCCTGTCCTATGGGGTCACTATGAGTTAGAATTAATTCGATGGTAATGAGTTGGAAGGTGTGACTTTAAGCATTATTTAACATTTGAGTGAATAAGTTATTTGCTTAAAAATACAATAAAATCTTTCTGATTAAATACAAATTTCCTGGGAAAATGCATTCTGAATATACTTGATGAAGATAGATCCAATTAAATACCACTTAAATTTTTTACTGCTGGAGCTGCTAAACAGTACAAGTTGCCTTCTGTATTGTCTCAGTGATGTTTTCTTCTTCTCAATGTTATCTTTTTCTCAATGTTACCTTCTGTGTTACCACTTACATTACCTGGCACTAGAGTATGTGAATGCCACATTGCTTCTCGGCTAGATGGCCACTTGTTTATCTCCAAGCCTTTAAGATCCCAAACACTATATCTTTTGATAGCTGGGTACCATCAGTTTTCTTCACCACATTTGTTTATACACCTATTTTGTCTTCAGCAATCATATCAGGGATGAAAATATCATAGAGTGCCACATTAGAACAAATTGTTTTTGCATCAAGGGAGTACTTGAGTGGAGACCAATGTCCATCTGCCACCATAATACTTTATAAATAAATAATGTATATAGATCTTTCCCCCTGCTATTATATCTAAATATATTTATATCTATAAATATATGCTTGTATTTAGACCTCTATAAATGTCCTTGCCTCCCAGTCCTTTCCTCTATTTCTTCATACTATCCTCCTGCCTCACTATCATGTTTGGCCTTCATTTGGGTTTTGGTAATTCCTCTTAGCTACATTACCCTTTATGGAGGCTCATCCCCATGCCTAAGTATCCTGTCCCCTCCTTGGCACCAATTTTAGATCACTTATTCTTCCCTTCTCCCTGGGTTTGTTGGAAGTCTCTTTGAAAATAGAATGTTCATCTTTCTCCATTGGAATGGCTGGTGGTTTTGAACTGCTAGCAACTGTGATAAGCAACCTGGTGAACCAGAATAAAAGGGCTACATAATTTAATATTGGAATTCTGGATTTAAATGTTTTCTTCAACTCTTTCAGCTTAAGAAATATTGAGCATGTTTTTTCCAATTAGATTTTCTAGTTCTACACTGTTCACTATAACAATGTCTTCTTGAGTTGCTTTTTGAAATTTCTATTCATCTCACTTTTGCATCATTTCTTCCTGTCACTTTGGATTCTTTATGATCACAATCTTTACTATTACTGCCAATGTTACCGTAGCTGCTCACTTCAGTGTTTGTTATTGTCTGACTAATACTGTTGATGTGGAAAATAGTTGGATCATAGATTTTCTATTTTTTTTGTGAATGCAAAATGTCACATAATAGTCAATAAATTAGAAGTAAGAGTACTTGAAAGGGAAAAAGTGGTGAATAGATTTGAACAGATGCTACTCCAAAGGAGATGTGAAAATATTTAAAAGATGCTCAACATTATTTATTAGGATAGATATGTGAACCAAAAACACAATGAACGACAGCTTCACACCAACTGAGACAGCATTGATTTAAAAAGAGGGCTTGAGTTTTGGGTGTAATAAAAATCATTTATGATGATACAAGAAATTGCAATTATTGTCATTTGGTCATAGGACAATTAGTGATGCAGTCACTGTGGAAATGTTTATCAGTTCCTCAAAAAGTTAAGCACATAGTCAAGTGTTCATTGGAATATTATTTATAATAGTTAGAAGTAAGAACAAACCCGTGTTACTGAGAGATTAACAGAAAGCAATATGCTATATATTCAATGGAATATTAATTCATCCATAAGCAAAAAGCTAGTATTTTTTGGAGGGGGGGAATCACTGCCCTCTGGTGGTCATGGGAACTACCCAGCGCTGCTCCTGAGAGCTGCTGCTGGATTTGAACCGGCAGGCCCACGGGCCGTAGTCCTGCACTCAAACCACTTATACCACCGGGGCTCAGCCCAAAAAGCTAGTATTGCTGCATGGCTCAAGGTGGATAAACCTTGACTATATTGTAATAGGTGAAGAAATCACCAATAGTCCTGCATTGAATGATTATATTTATCTGAAACTCTCCGAATGAAAAATTCACAGAGATAGGATAGATAAGAGGTAGCCAGGAGTGAAGGGAAGAGGAAACGGAGTGACTGCTAATGGGTCTGAAGTTTCTTTGTGGGGTAATGAAAATGTTCTAAACACATTGTTGATTCCACAAATATGAGAGTACTAAAGATCACTGATTGTCATAAATTAAAAGTTAGTCGTATTTTTGAGAAATATATTACTGTATTGCTGTGATAGGTAGGTTTATTGTGCCAAGCTGGCCAATGAGCACACGTGGGATTAATTGAAGAGCAGAGAGATAAATGGCTCAGGGCACCTCCTCTTTCTTGTCTCTTACTCTTTAGTGTTTGGATCAGTGTGCAGCTGCTTTAGCTGATTCTCTGCCTTTGTCCCATTACCTGTGGAACACCCAACCCATGGATTGTGGTGCTGTAGTTTCAGGTTCCTTCAAGACCTGCCTCATCATGCTGCTGGAGCATATATCACTTGACTGTCAGACTCTCTTATCTGGCTGACTGTTGGTCACTCACTTGCTTTGCTGTTTGCTGCCTATTGATGGATTGCCTGAATTGCTCTACAGAGAACTCAGATGTTTCTTTCCTTGACTTGCACCTGGCAGCCGTCAAAACTTGAAGGGCTGATAGTGTATTAGCTGTCTCACAGAAAGGAGTTGCACTGAGCCATTTGTACGGCTCTAGAGACTAATTAGCTGTTTATTTCTTTTGTTTTATATGTATAATCATAAGTATCCTGGGTTTGTTTCTCTTGAGAACACTTTCTAACATAATTACTAAAAGAAAGATAATTAAATCTCAGTAAAGCAATTTGAACACCCCCATTCCAATGTATGAAGTGATAACTGAAAACCATCTACATTCTCAAGCAATAATGAAAATAGTGGAGCAAATTCACATATAAAGAACAAATGTAAGTCATAAAGCCTTGTGCTGCAGCAGAGATGGTAACAAATCTTTAACACATGTTTCTTCTGAAAAGAGAATGACTAAACAATTCAACTTTAGTTTGGTAGGAAGTCATGGTCAATTTGCCTGAAACTTGTCATTCTATTGATCTCTAATATTAGATGTTTATTAGACTTTTGATGCTTGACAAATAAACTAGTGGATTGAGTTTTCTCACTGAAGCCATCTAAAAAGTAAACATTTATTATGATTTTCAAACTTTGTTAAATTAAAAAGAAAAAGTCAACTAAGTGGTAAGAACAGATCCGATTATGGTCAATTAAAATGTTAAGGCTCTCTAAAAAAAATCATCTCTACAGTAAATGTTGGTGAATTTTTGTAGCAGTTTGATTTTTGTAATGCACTGAATTATATTGTATGTTCTTGGGTGGTGTTAATTTGAAGATAACAAAGAGACACTAGCCTGTAATACTCTGAACTGGTAAGCAAGGTAGAAACATCATTGACCAGAAGTCTCAAGCTTCTGACATCACTAAAATTTTTAATATGTTTAAAGAAACCTCTACTACTTTTTAAAAAATCATTGACACCAGAGTCTTCTTTCTGAATCACAAATCTGATCTTTGCAGAATAAATACTGAACAGATAAAATGCAAAGAAGCTTATTAGCTTTATTGATTTCAGTTCATATCTCAACACTGGACTACAGTAAAGGCCTGTTGCTTCTACAATACTGAGCTCTCTCTACTCTGATGAGATTTCATCTTCTTGTTGTCCATCTAGACTCTAAGCCTGTGACTTCCAGCTCAATGCTAAACGGTGAGCAGTGGGGCTATTTTAGATCCTACATATTTCTTTAGTGAAAGCAAGAATTTTTTTTCTCATTGTGGGTATAAATTCCAACATTCTGGTTTGAAGTTAATGGGAAGAGACATTGGTTAGGACTCTGTTGTTGTTAGCTACCATTCAGCTGGTTTTCAAAACACTCTCCAGTCTTTGACCACCCCAATGTTCAGTTGCAGATTTTTCTATAGGTTTTTCCTTGGGTGCTTATCATAAGTATGTCATGAGGCTTTGTTTCCCTTCCTACCCCCATCTTAGTCTAGATACTCTGTTCAGAATCAAACCAATTTGCAAGCCTTCACTTACAGACAAGTAGTGACTGTGCATTACATATATCTACTTGGGATTATACTTAGTTATACTGCACAGACACCTATAATTATACCACTGAATCACAAAAAAATTATGGTAACACCTTTAGCGAAGAGAAAGAAAAAAAATCTCTGAGGGAGAAATATAAGCTTCACAAAGTAATGAAGAATTGTTAGTAGAAGTCTCATCACCCAAGCAGTTGATTAGGGTTAATTGCTGGCTAATGCACCTCATAGAGGAAATTTGTATGCTCTTATATTGGTGGACATATTCCACCAAGCTTCCAAACTAAGGTTGACCAGGAAGAAAATTAGCCAAAGAAAGCTGTGGACCACAGTTATATGGATATAGTGCAAAATTGGACAGCATTTGGTTCAACTGTGCAAGATGCCTCTCTGAGTATGGGGTCAATTCATTTTTGGTTAATAAGCACAACACTAGTACTGATGTTAAGGGAAAGCCTAATCTAATAAGAAAGTGTAAGCCTCCAGTGACTTTCTTCTATCCATAATGGAAGGATGGGAATAAATTGCTTACCAGATGTGGTAAACCTTATTTGAACAGTTAAAATGGTATCACTTGATCCCCTGCTTACATATGTTGAGTCTGATAGGGTTTTCAACATTTTCTGTGTTTGCTTGTTTGTTTTCATATTAGGGTTAATCTCTGATATATTTTGTCATTGTTAGTAGCCCTCTTGCATTTTTGTTATATATTATGCTGTTTTCAGTGTATGAAACTCAAGATTGATGAACCCATAAAAACAAGGAGAATAAAAGGTCCTGGAAAATAACGAGGGAGAAGGGGTAAGGAGGACATGATCAAGGCATTTAAGAAGGAAGAAAATGTCTTGAAACCAATTGTGGTAGCAATTGTACAATACTGGTTGATGTCATTAAACTATGGAATAAAATGATAATATCTGTATTGACTCCCAATAAAATGGTTTACAAAAAAAAAAAGAAAGTGAAAGCATTAGAGAACTGAAAAGAAATATTCAAGAATATACTGTATGTACTCAAGTATAAGCTGACCCAAATATCAGCCAAGGCACCTCATTTTACAAAACAAACTGTTTTAAAATGTGCTAAAAATTGGCTTATACACGAGTATGTATATTGCATTCATAAATCAGACACAGGTCAATAAGTATATGTATATATATATATATCATACTTATTGGACTGTGTTTGATTTCAGAATGTATTTTCTTCTGTGTCCCATAGAGGAAAAAAATTCCTTATGGAAAATAGACAGTTCAGTTTTCCTAGCATCCCTACCCATATAATTAAATAGTAAAATATCACAGGAATAAAATTACATTCCTAGGCTTCTTATCTATAAGAAGTACAGATCACAATAGTATAACCTAATCCCACACATCCTTTAGCCCATGTCCTTCATAAATGTGTCAGAATGTTCTTCTTCCCCTTTATCAAACTCTCTTTCCCTCTTTAAGCATTAAATTGCATGTAACTTATTCTGGGACATCTGATGTAAAAATTAGTAATTTCTCAAATATCTATGCAAAGCTACAGTCTAGTTTTAATGAACTGGTTCTTAACTTTTTACTGTAGGTTCCTTCAAAGACACATATAATTTACATTTCTATATTCTCATAACCTACCCTAATGGATTTGCATACAATTGAATCATGTTTATCTGCTTCAATAAATATTAAAAACTAACAACAAAAACAATATCCAAAGCCATCAAGTCGATTCTGAATCACGGCAACTCTAACAGACAAGGTAAAACTGCTCTTGTGAATTTTCAAGATTAACTTTACAAGAATAGAATTTTTTTCTCCCACAGGGACTTCTGGTTTGGAATTGCTAAACTTGCTGCTAGCAGTCCATAGGAGGCAGTTCTACTCTGTCCTAAGGGGCCTCTCTGTGTCAGAATTAGCCCCATGGTGGTAAGTTTGGTTATTTTTGGTTCATTAAATGACAAAAAGAGATTACCTGGTGTGGGAATCAGCTTGAGTTAAACTACTAACTAAAATAATCAAAAGTCAAAAATAACTGGTTACATCAGCCTATGCAGTTATGAATTGTCAGTGGAGTCAGGTTTCAGGCATCAGAAGACACAAAGCAAAGCAAAAAAATAAAAACAACATATTGTTGAGAATGAGGGGCATTGGAGCAGAGATCCCAAATCCATTTGTACGTAAAATGACATCCCCTCACAGAAGGATCAAAAAGAAGGAGTGAGTCTATCAGGTGCAGTATAGCACCGATGAAAAACACTCAGTATTTCTTTGGCTATTTGAGGCTCCCTTACCCCTCACTATCATGGCCCTTGTCCAATCTTTCAGTTCTGGGTAGATCAGAACATGTAACTGGTACAGATAAAAGCTCACGACACATGGAATCCAGGTCAGATAAAACCCTCAGGAACAGAAATTGGAGTAGTGATGCCAGGGTAGATGCAGACGAAGAGGAACTTGATTGCAATGATCATTGATGTATAATATCTCCCCCTGGGGCATTAACTACAGAAATATGGGTACACAGAGACAGTGGTCAGTGTGAGAAGTAAAAGTAATAATAATTTCTAATTTTTTAAGGGGTCACCAGGGTGGAAATGGGGGGAACGAATGAAAAAAAGAGAATCTGACACCAAAGGCTCAAATAAAAAGTAGATGTCTAGAAAAATGATGGTGGCAACATCTATATAAATATGCCTGATGCAATTTATGTATGGAATGCTCTAAGAGCTTTGAGTCCCCAGTAAAATTATTTTCTTAACAAAAATCCACTGGTTAAAAAATATCACTGGTTAGTACTTGGACTGAATTTGCTACCAAATGAATTAATTTTATATTAGATTTACAAATATTGATATAAATTAATAATCTAATATTAAAGTGAAAATCTAAGTGAAAAACAAGAGTGAAGGGTACATTTATGTGGGATTATTGTCCAATTATTATACACCATATGTAATTGGACATATCAATTCAATGTCATTGAGCCACATGGGCTTCCTCTGATGGAACCAGACCTCTGAAGCTGGAAAAGCCACAGAGAGAACCCTGCCAGTGCTGGGATGTTTCTACTGCCACTGGATACACAAGACTGCACCCACTGGTTGGTTATTGTCCTGGTGTCATTGCATGTGCTTTATGAGTCAGAAGGAGATTTTATAGACTGAGATTGGATATATGGGCTAATATTGGACTTATAACCTTGAACTGGACTGGGTTGGGATGCTTTCTCAATGTTCCATTCCTCTTGTACTTAAAATTTTCCCTTATATACATATGCAGGTTTATGAATTTGTTTCTCTAGTCTACCCCAACTAACACACTACCCTTATGTTTTCTGAATATTATATTTGCTGCTATCATGCAAAGAAGATTGAGACATTAAGATGGAACATATTCTTTGTGAAAGACATGACCAATTCCCTGGGGAGCTGAGCCTCTAAACAGACTCATTTTTTTTCATTATAGTATATTAAAAAATAAATATGAGTGTGTAAATTAATTCCTATTTCTGCCATTTCCTTGCTCTTTATCATTTCACATTTTTTGAAAATGAATTTGCTCACCAGTTCTCTTAACTGGTAACCCCCAAATGCACTCAAGAAAAAAAAAGGCGCTATAATGGAATAAGGTGCTCAACTTGGCAGGGTCTCTCCAACAATCTATAGCAATCTATAGCAATCAATGTCTGATACCATACAGAATTTTCTATAGAACATAAATATTTTTATTCATATAGACATTTTTAACCTTTTCTGTTTACCTACAGAACTTAGAATGAAAACTCAATACCTGTTTGTTGAATTGAATCACATTCAGATTGATGCTTTAAAATCCTGGAAGATTTTAATTAACATGGAAGCAGATTTCTTACTACATTTGCTCAGTTAGCTAATGAAGTAGACAAGCCCATTTGATATCCACAAAGGCTTGAAAAGTTCTGCTTATTAATCACCCAAAGTCAGCCAAAGTGCAAAATACCCTCAGATTTATAGGTATCTGTGTAAAATCTGGAGCATGTAGAATATCTTTAGGGATGATTTACTTCAAAATTGAAAGCACTGGTAATATAAAGAAGGAAAGTCTGGAGACATCAAACAGAAACCAAGTCCATTGGTTATTAGTGATACTACTTATAGATGCCTTGAATCAATAATTCCTCAGTGTGTCATCCCTGGATAAGCAATGTAAGGCCCACACCAAAATTATAGAGTACAATACTCTCAGGATGGAGACAAAGCAATAGTTGTTTAACAAACCCTTCAGCTCATACTGATACGTTAATGTTTCAGAACCATTGTTTTATATCTTAATAAAACTAGTGATGACCTATTTGTCTGAGTCCAGCACATTTAAATAGAGTAGAAAATATACTGTGAAATAATGTGTCACATGAATTTATAATATCTATTAATCATATCTGGTGGCATGCATTTTAAAGCAGCTTCTAAAAAGGAGTATTTTAATATCTGTAGTCTGTGTACTCTTGGGTAAATAATTTCTTTAGTTTTCTCAGGTTAAATTATTCACTCCTTTCTTTAGGTCTCTCTACATTCACACCTCTGCCACAGCCTATCTTTGGGTAGGAAATAATATTAATTCTTTTTTTTAAATCATTTTATTGAAGGATCATATATTGCTTACCACAATCCATACATACATATATATTGTGCCAAATACCTTTGCATGCCTACTTCTCTCATCATTCTCAACTTTATTTTTCCACCTGAGTCCTTGACATCTATTCTCCTCCCACCCCACTCCCACTGCCCCCCACAACCAGCTTTTGATGGTTATCTAGATTATGTGGCTTGCTTTTACCAAGATATTATGGATGAAAGGAAGAGTGCACCATCTTTAAGCTTGTCTTTAAAAAAATATTTTATACGAGACTCCTACATTTCATAACATTTCATACATCAAGTGATCAAGTGTGTCAGACATATTTGTACATATGTTCCTATCATCATTTTTAAAATATTCTGCTTTAGGCCTTAGTAACAGATCCTCTTTTTCCCCCTCCACCCCTTCCTCATGATCCCTTGATAAATTGTAAATTATCATTGTTTTCATACACTACACTGACTATTGTCTCCATTCACACACATTTCTGTTGTTCATCTCCCCTGGGAGGGGAAATGCTATGCATCATCAATCATTTCAATCAGTTCCCCCTTCCTCCTCTCTTCCCCCCTCCTTCCTCCTACCTTCCTGCTATTGCTACTCCCATTTTTTTTTCTTGAGTGGTTTATCTGACCTTGATTCCATGTGTCAAGAAATGGAATATGTACCAGTGTGCATGCTCTAGTCTGCCCATAATTGGCAGCCTGATAGGGGATGGATTGTTGGTGGTAATGAAGCCTCAAAGAACCAGAAAAATACTGTGTGTTTCATCAATGCTATACTGTACCCTGGTTGACTCATCCCTTCCTTGTGACCCTTCTTTGAGAGGATGTCATTTTATCTACAGTTGGGTTTGGGGGTCTCTGCTCTGATGTCCTTTATCCTCAACAATATTTTTTGTTTGCTTTGGGTCTTCTGGTGTCTGTTCTGTCAACACCCCATGATCTCACAGACCTTCTCAAGTGAGCTTCTTCCATGTGGCCTGTTGTTTCTCTGCTAGAGAAGCACAGACTTTTTGTTTAACTTCCAGGCTCTATGACCCCAGATGATGTATCTTATAATAACTTATCAGCTTTCTTCACCTTATTTGCTTATGCATCCATTTTGTCTTCAGTAATCATGTCAGAAGGGTGGTATCACATAAAGCCAGGTTGTTAGAAAAAAATGTTCTTGTGTTGATGGAGGGTTTGAGCAGAGGTCCAAATATATTGCCATATAAATAAATGTACATAGACCAATTACTCTATTGTAGGAATTAATATATTTAAAACTAATATATTTAATATATTTGCTAAGTGCTCACCTATGTTTATACCTTTATCCATAGTTTTGTCTCTGTTTCCTTTTACCTGCCACCTTTCCCGCCATCACCCTCATCCTTCTTTTTTCTCTTACTAATTCCTCTCAGTTAGATTACTGCTGGGCCAATAACTCTGGGATCTTTATGTCCTCCTTGTTGTTGCGTTTAACGGCCTAGTTGTTCCACTGTCTATCATGCTGTTTGCTCATTGTTCCTTTTCCTTGCCTCTTTCTCCTCCCAAGTTCCTCCAGAACTGAGGGTCTGTTGCTTTCTCCTCAGGTTTGTTTCCCATGCCTATTTTATATAGGTAGGCAAAACAACAATAGCAGTGACAAAACCATGAAAACAGAAGAATGAATAAAAAGAGAAAAAACAACAATAAAAAAAAGAAAAGAAAGAAAAACATCTAGCCAAAAATAAAAGCATACCTAATTCCAGGTCTGTCCACTGACCATTTTGACTATCTCCTCACCAGTCCTGGGGTGGGGGGGGGGGGGTTCTGTACTCTGCCCCTCCTAGCCAGAAGTTTATTTTGGGGGTTTCTCAGGGGGGTTGTGGTTTGGTTTGTTCCCATTGTTGATCTGTTATGTTTCCTTCTTGGTTCACACCCCCCCCAACTCCCCCCACCCCGCCCCCCGCCATGGAAGTGGTCAGACAGAACTCACTTCCTGCTGTATGTCCTAAGTATTGACCTCTGCTACTTCAGCAAGGGGACATCATGTCTCAAACAGTTGTCAGCCCTACAGACCTCTCTTTGCCTTAGAAGCTCCATGCAAGGGCATCATCCTCAGACCATGGAGTGCCAGTATGGGGTCTAGTCCCTTACTCTTTTCTTTGCTTCTTGGTTTGCTTCTGTATGGTTGTGTCAGTCCCCTCTTCCCAAGTGTAAGTTTAGTGTTGACCTCTGTAGTTCTGTGGGGTTATGGTGGGGAGCGGTGGTGGTGGTGAGTTGGCACTGATAGGGGCCCTGCAGATCTTTCTGTTCATGAGTTGCCCCATATCTTTAAGCTACCCTAAAGGTTTGGTGAGACCTGCTGGGGTGGTGGATAATGTGATGGGCTGGAATCTCAAGGTCAACAGTCTGAAGCAAACAGCCAAGCTGCAGGAGAAAGATCAGGCTTTCTACTTTCATGAAAATTTACAGTTTGGGAAGCACACACGGGCAGTTCTACCCTGTCCAATAGGCTATCTGTGAGTCAAAAATCTACAGGCTAGCAGATTTTGTTTGCTTTTCTTACAATATCTTAGGAAATCAATAATGAGTTCAGACTGCAATCTCAATTGACAATAAAGCATTAACTTTTTAAATGAACGTTCAGCATCTTCTATCTAGTTAAGGTATATTGAAAGAAAGACAAAAGAAATTCAAGGTATTTATCAAGAGAATTCATTATTCTCAAGAAGGAAAGTAATCAAAATTCTTATGATGCATGAATTCTCAGAAGTAATGAGAAAACCTAAATTGCTGAGCTATTGATCCTAACTCAAGCTGTCCTTTGACCCCGTGAACAAAAGAAGGAGTCACCCTCCAGTCCGATGCAATCCCCACAATCGCTATGTGTGAGCTCATTGCGGCAGCCACTGTTTCTATCAATTTTGTCAGGAGTTTTCTCTTCCACTACCCTTTCATTGGACTATGTCCAAAGTACATGAGGTGAAGGGTGACTGTCTTTGCCTCTCCCCTATGACATATTCTGGCTATATTTCTTCCAAGATAGATTGGCTCTTTTGGAAGTCCATGGTACTATCAATATATCTCATCACTTCCATAATTCAAATAAATTGATTCTTCACTGATCTTTCTTATTCTATGCCCAACTTTCATATATACATGAGGTGTTTGAAAATACCATGACCTGAATCAGCCACACTTTAGTCCTCTACATGGCATCCTTTCTCTTTTAATCTTTAAAGATAACTTGTGCAGCATATTTAGCCAATGCAAAAGGTTGTTTGATTTCTTGACTGCTGCTTCCATAAGCATTTATTATTGATCCAAAGAAAAGAGAATTGTTAATGACTTCAATCGTTTTTCCTATTTAACATAATTTAGCCTATTGAAACACTTGTGAGGATTTGGGTTTTCTTCACAGTCATTGAGTGAAAATCCTAATCGAAGACTTCAGATTTTGATCATCCATCAACAAGTGCTTCAAATCCATACCACACTTACTGTAATCAAGTCAAATTTGACTAAAGTGCTTCAAATCCTCCTTGATTTTAGCAAGTGCAATTTGTGTCATCAGCATATGTAAAGTTATTAATAAACCTTCCTCTAATCCTTATACGGAAGCCTAGAAACCCTTTATTTATATGATTTCTGAGTCTATAAATCTTCACAGAAATGGATAACCTCAACTTTCTCCCTTTGAGTGGCAAGTGAGTTTGAATGACCAACCTTCCAGTTAGCACTCCAATGCTTACCTAATAGCCAGCACTTGATAAGTTAGGCCCTATGCAATATTCTTTGAATTTGATAAACAACAAGAAGATGAAAGGGAATAATCAGAGTCATAGGTTTGATGCAATTAGGTGTCCTAAATAAATTCTTATAGGATGACCCTGGCGCGGGACTGCGGCCTACTGGGATGGAGGTTCAATTCCAGCAGTGGGGCTGGGCCTCCTACTCCCACCACCAGAGAGCAGTGATGCCCCAAAAAATAAAAAAAATAAAAAATAAAAAAAAGAAGGATGACCCTGAATGACTCCATTTTCATGATGAAAAAATAAAAATATTTCTCAACAATGCAGTTTTCAATTTTCTTAAAAAGTTGTTCATATAAATCCCTGTGATCATCCTATCCTCATCCGGATAATCGATCAAGATTACTGCTTTGACTCCCCACTCCATCCACCACTAAGGGAAAAAATAATTTCCATAACCTCTGAGCTGAACTATTTGCCTTGAACTTAACAAGCTGTACATTTCACCTCAGAAGTTGCCATTTTGGTTGGGCCTTCCTCTATAAATCATATTAGTAAATTTAAGATTATCCCCAGTGATAACTCTTCTCATAAAATTGTCTTTTTAGCCTTGTTGTTGCAATTGGTACTAGGTATTGTTGTGTTATTCCAACTAATAGTTGAAAGTCCTTGTTTCTAAAGAGTATTCTGGCTGTACTTCTTCCAAAATCTATCTATTTGTTCTTTTAGATGTGTTTCTATACTCTTCACCAGCACCGTAATTCAAATGCATTAATTCTTTCACAATCTTCCTTATTCAATATCTGACTTTCACATGCATACGATGCAATTGAAAATATGATGGCGGGCTGAGCCCCAGTGGCGTAGTGGTTGTGCGCGGGACTGCGGCCCACTGGGATGGAGGTTCGATTCCGGCTCCCAGGAGCAAAGGCTGGGCCTCCTACCCACCACCAGGGCAGTGATGCCTAAAAAAAAAAAAAAAAAGAAAATATGATGGCTTGTGTCAATGTACCTTAGTCCTTAATAGAACATTGCTGCCTTCTAGCACTTTAAAGCACTCTTAAGCAGGAGGTATATCCAAAGCAATGCATTCTTTGATCCCTTTACTGCTGCTTCCATGAGCATTGACTGTAAATCCGAGCATGAAAAATCTCTGACAAATTCAATTTTTCTCCTTTTATCACGATGTTACCTATTGGTCCACTTTTGAGGACCAATTTTGGCTTCTTTACATTGAGTTCTATAATAAGGGTTGCAATGCTTGATCTTCATCAACAAGTGCTTCAAGTCATCCTGACTTGTAACAAGACAGGTTATGCCATCTGTAAATCACAGGTTGTTAATAAACCTTACCCCAATACTGATGTTGAATTATTCATATAGTCTAGCAGCCCTAATTATGTGCGCAGCACACAGATTGAATAATTATAGTGAGAGCTTACAACTGGGACACACACCATTCTTGATTTTAAATTATGCCATGGTCCCCTTTTCTGGTAGATAAATCACTGCCTCTTGATTGTCCACATGAGCAGGTGTTCTGGAATCTCCATTTTTTTCTCAAGGAGATTCATAGTTTGCTATTATGCTGAATACTTTCACATTATTTTGCTTAAGTTTTGCTTAAAAGACTGATGGAAAGAGCAATATTTTCAGCTCTCTGATCTTCGGTATGAAGATCATATATACAGAGGATAGACTTTGGACTCCATCCATCCTAAAGCTAACCTTAGCTTAAGATTGGGAATGCCATACCATATGAGATCCTAAATTAAGTAGCTTTCATATCACTCATAGTCCGTTTGTCTTCTTCTACCAGTTTCAGACTTCAGCTCCTGTTTCTTCATTCATCCTAGTTGAATGTCTTTCCCTTCTGGTATGATTTTTGACATCTTCTGTAAAGCACTTGATCAGTCTTAAAATTGCTGTTTTATGTGGGAGAGCAATCATGTAAGCTTCACTTGAGTGAAGATGTCCACTTGAGTTTTGTTAAATATTTACATCCTATAAGATGTCCACTTGAGTTTTTTAAATATTTGATATTTGCATAACCTCAATTTTTTTCTCATGACACCAAAATCATCCTCTCTCTTTCTCTCTTACTCTCTGTCTACTCTGAGACTTAGAAAATGTATTGCTGAGAAGTCTTGTCTCCAGATACTCACTGATTACAGAAATGTGTTGGTTGGAATCAATCTGCATGTGTGTAGCAATACTTCTCCCCCCCATAGCAATACTTTTTTATGCACCCATGTATAACAGAAAATCTCTAAACACTCTGGTGCAATAATTTCAGCTTTATTTTTCAGTAGAGATGACTCAATTATCAGATGGCAATCTGTGGTGTCTACAGCTAATATCTTTTGCAATTTAATGTTTGCCTTTTAACTACTTATTGTCACATGTAAACACAAAACAAACTCACTGAAGATCTTCCCCTGAGCCTCCTCAGCTTGATGGAAGAATAGCTTTTATCTTTGTAGAAGACTTGGCTTAAATTAACTAAAATTCTATTTATCAGAGTCTTACCTCAAAAGAAAGTCTGGGATAAACATAGTTTGAACATTGATGAGAGAAATAATTTTGACTAGGTTAATGCTGTTTCTCGGCCACATCTACAATAGCAATGTTAAATGTTAGAGCATCCATGCATTAGTTTGGTGCTACATCCAGTCCTGGTTAGTGGGCTTAAATGATATTTTTCTATATACTGTTTTCAGTTGCATTTACAGTCCAGGATTAAACTAAGCAAGAAATAGAAGGAGAAACAATCATTTAGGTATATGAGTATACATTTAAAATGCAAAATATATCTAATATGTTCTTTTTTTATAGTTGTTGAGTAGGCTCAGATTCACATCAAACTTATGCACAATAGAATGGACATTACCCTCTCCTGTACACGTCTTACACTTGTTGTTATGTTGAAGTGTGTTGTTGCAGCCACTGTGTCAATCCATCTTGTCAAGGGTCTGGCTTTTTTTTTCTCTGCCCTTCTACTGAGCATGTTTTTCCCGAGGGACTGGTCTCCTCTGAGAGCATGTCCAAAGTACATGAGACTAAGTCTCATAATCCTCACCTCCAAGAAGCATTATCATTTTAATTCTCAGGGAGATACCTTTGCTCTTTTGGCATTCCGTAGCATTTTCATGGTGTTTATATTACATATGCTTTATGAAACACATACTTCCACTTACAGGAACATGGCTAATTGCTATCTAGCTGGCAGTTTTAACTAAGAGAGCAGACATGAGCTATTGCTTTTTAGGCTTTGAAGACAGCAATTCCCTCTTACCATCCCCCAGCACTGGTGTTGTTACTCCTCAAATGTACTCAGGGACCATTAGAATTAAGGTACAGACCACTTTGTTAAGTATATTGTTAGCTATGATTAGGGGGGCTTGCATGCCCCTGGAGTGTGTATAATCCTTGGTTGGAAATATAGTGTCTCTGCATGGACCTGGCTGCTGAATTGATGGCAGCCCCAAAGGTGAGCCTTTGCATGTCTTGTCTTGTCTATTGTCTCTAACTTATCCCTCAATTGCATAACTGGCCCTGGGAACCATTCAGTTGTGGGGTCTGCTACTCCACAGAGACCCTGATCTGTCTCATATGGTTTCTAAGACTGTCAATCTTTGCAGAAGTAGGTTGCCATGTATTTCTCCTGCAGAACAGGTCATAGACTTTAATTGCTAACTCTTGGAACAGACAAGTGCTTAATCACTCTACCACTCTGGTTCCTTCTAGATTACTATGCAGCTTTAGGAATTAAAATGATAGGGTATAAATCAATGGAATAGAGGAGATAGCTCAAATATAAGTCTCGTCATCTTATGTCTGACAAAAGAAGCAAACAACAATCAAATAATGGAAGAACAGCAATGACAACAAATAGTAGTATAGCAATATTCACATGTAAAAATAATAAATATAAACAGACCTTACAATTCTTTGCAAAAAGTAACTTAAATGGATCATATATACAAATGAAAATTGAAAGAACTATACAATTTAAGAATATACCAAAAAATCTAAGTGATCTTGGATTTTGCATCTTTATTTTTGCCAAACCCATTTTCTTGGGAGCTACTACAGCTATCATTTCATTTCAATCAATTCAAGTATTATTGTACAATTGCTACCAAAATTACTTTCAAAACAGTCTCTTCCTTCTTGAACTCTTTATGTCATCTCACCTTGACACCACCACCCCACCACCACCACCACAACCACCACCACGACCACTGTGACCTTACTCTACTTGCTGTCTCTATAGGTTCATCAATCCTCTATAGGTTCATCAATCCTGGGTTTCATATATTGAAAACCGGAAAATCATATCATAAAAATTCAAGTGGTTTACCTCCGATGTCAAAACACATCTGAGATAAGTCTCAATATTAAAATAAAAACAAACAAAAAGCACCAAAAATGCTGAAAGCCAGATCGAGCCCAATATGATTCAGAGGAGGGATTCACTGATAAGCTTTTAACTGTTCAAATCACTTTATACTTTTGATATTCTATAGTGTTCTGCCCAATGAACATTGTTTGGTAACTAGTTTATACTCATGCCTCCATTATGGATAGAGGGAAATCACCAGAAATTTTTTTCCTGTATAGATCTTATAGTGGGCTTCCACTGTCATCTACAGTCTGTGTAAACCATAATCTCAATATTTAGGCTCTGATACTATCTCTCCTTTGACTTTGGATTATATTATTTCCAATCCTTTTGTCACTGATGTTTGTGTGCTTTTTTTCCATGTGGGCTCAGTTGACATCTTACTTGTTTGGAAGAAAGCCTTTA
The DNA here is from genome assembly GCA_004026705.1 of Nesogale talazaci. Taxonomy (NCBI): domain Eukaryota; kingdom Metazoa; phylum Chordata; class Mammalia; order Afrosoricida; family Tenrecidae; genus Nesogale; species Nesogale talazaci. Next base: position 51,098 of record PVJH01011164.1, on the reverse strand, counting down.
AGACCCCAGACACTATTTTATCCTAACCACCTTTGCGGTAGCACCCACATCTTCTGTGTTCACTTCCTGAGGGCAAATATTGAACAAGGCTACAATGTAAGAACTAACTGTTCTTACATTTGAGCTAGTGCATGTACAATAACCATGCGCGAACCTACACTTTTGATCTGCCTTTGGCTCCCTTTAGGAGCATCCTTGTTAATTTATTGTAGATAGTCATATCAAGCATTTCCCTTGAGCACAAAGAACTACCAAATATTGTCATTAACTAGACCCTGGTACTGTGTTTTTGAAAAAAAAAAAACAACACTTGCATAGGATATTGAGCTAACATAAGCTAACTTCATATGGCAATACCTGAATTATTCACTTGATAGACTCAATCATTCATGACTGGATTCTATTTACACAAACAAAGGGAATTGATTATTAGGGAAAATAATACAATAATATTCACTGAGAATATCAGTACTAGGTTTTCCAGAATAATATATATCTTCATAAAGGATATAGGGTACTGATATAGTAAGTCATAATTGTTCACCTATAGACAGTTGGTATAGCTATCTCTTGCTACTTCAAACATCATGAATTTTCAGCTTTATGTTTGCAAATTACAAATGTGTTTGTGGCACTCTTCTGTTCACCTAGTAGGATTTTCTGCATCTGATCTTTTTGTTGTGGCCTCTGGAGCATGCTGTGTTCCTTGAAGATTCAGATTCAATGCCCCAGTGTTGTATGGCACTGGTCCTTGGTTTTGCTTCTTTAGATCCAACAGAAATAAGGATCAGAAAATAAAAGAATATCAAGTATCAGGGAATAAAGATCACAACATTGTGAATAAGACAGTCTGCAGAGAGGGGATTGAATGCCCATTTGTAGGTAATTGGACATCCCTTTACAGAAGGGTGGTGAGGAGGAAATGAGCAGTCAGGGTGCAGTGTAGTAAAGTAGCAACAATGAAACATACAACTTTTCTCTAGTTCTTAAATAATTGCTCTCCCCCCCAACTATCATAATCTCAATTCTACCTTACAAATCCAGCTAGACTGGAAGATGTACACCGGTACAGATGAGAATTGGAAGAACAGGGAATCCAGGACAGATGAACCCCTCAGGACCAGTAGTGAGAGTGGTGATACCAGGAGAGTGAAGGGAAGGTGGGTTAGAAAGGGGGAGCCTATTATAAGGATCTACATATAACTTCCTATCTGGAGGATGGACAGCAGAGGAGTGGGCAAAGGGAGACATCAGGCAGTATAGGATATGACAGTATAATAATTTATAAACTATCAAGGGTTCCTGAGTGAGGGTAAAAATGAGGCATAGTAGTTGCATGTGGGACTGCGGCCTACTGGCTTGGTGATTCAAGTCCAGCAGCAGCTCTCTAGAAACAAGGCTGGGCCTCCAACTCCCACCAGAGGGCAGTGATGCAACCCCCAAAAATGAGGAACTGATGTCAAGGACTCAAGTAGAAAGTAAATGTTTTGAGAATGATAATGGCAGCAGGTGTACAAATGTGCTTGACACAATGTATCTTATCACAATGTGGTAAGCATTGTACAAGCCACCAATAAAATGATTTATTTTTTTTAAAGTTAAATTGAACAATAATTTTTTTAAAGGACCAGGGTTGTGGGGTAACAGGGCACTCATGCACCAATGAGGAGGGCATTGTTTATGTCTACACAGGAGAGAGAGGGATCAGAGCTCAACCTGGTGCACCAAGTCTTGAAGAAAACATACTGGCAGGGAGCAGTGAACTAACAGGAGAGTTCTGCAGGGCAGACTCCAAAGCAAACTACGGTGATGCACTCCCCCAAAGAATGCACTACAGAGGACAGTACTAAATATATATCATGGGGAGAATGGCAAGTCTGCTTAGATCACATGCAAGCAGACTATGAGGTAGGGGAGAGAGAGAGAGAGAGAGAGAGAGAGAGAGAGAGAGAGAGAGAGAGAGAGAGAACTGCATCCTGGACACCAAGGCTGGAGGATGACATTCCTGCTCAGAACAGCCAGACTTCTGCCCAGAGCAGCTAATCCACAGAGAGGAACATAGGGTCTTCCCCACCCTAAGACATCACATTCCCTCACTGACCCATAGAGCTATGGAAGAGAGCACTAAAGATGCAATGCAGGGCCCAATTCCTGAGGTGTAGAGCAACAAGGTGAGCAAAGCCACCAAGGTCCCAAGGAATCCTGAAACTAGACCTCTGATTGGGAAGCAGGACTTGGCATCTCATTAGACCTGATTAGAAGACATTCATAAGGGTAAGCAGATAGACCTGGAACTATTTATAGGCTTTAGAAAAAGCTCCTTAACTCCCCACCCCACACCATGTCTCTCTATATAAGATAGGCAGATAAACAATCTTGAGAAGAAATCAATGGGACCTACATTTCCAAGGGGACATAGGAGAAGAGGAGGTGGAGAAAGGGAGTAGGGAACCAACAACCTCATGTTGGTATGGAAAAAACTAGAGATCTACAATCAATGATGAGGATGAGGTAGAATGCCTGGTGGAGTATGATCAAGTGCAATGTAGCCAAGAGGAATTACTGATTGCTGAGTAAAGATTGAACGTGATAGTGGACAGAAGGAAAGCAAAAGGAAATAGAGGAAATAAATAGGAGACAAAAGCTATTATAGAGGTACAAATATGGTAAGTATATATGTAACTATATTAATATATAATGATAGGAAGACAGGCCTACATTTATATATTTATATGTCAAGCATTAAGGGAGCAGATAGACAATGGGGCTCTACACATGTCCACCCTCAAAGCAAGTAATTTTTTTTCTAGTAACCTGGCATACCTGTTTCCAGGAGGCCTCCTCAACCTCGTTGTAATGACCTCAGTCCTGCATTCCAATCTAGACTAGAAGGAACATGTACATAGGTATAGAAAAGAGATTAAACTCACAACACGAAGAGGGAAGATGATGGCCAGATAGGAAGCTCACGCCCAGTGCTCCTGGAGATCGATGAGTAGGGATAACTCAGGGAAGGGTGGGGTTCTCGAATTGGGTTTTGTGACTCTAAGAAAACTCAGAGCCCTCCTATGAACCAGGAGCAGGCACAACCCGCATGCCCGCACTCCCCACGGTTGCCAACATAGATGCTGCCATTTCTTTGTGCCGGCGGAATCCAGGGCATCCTACCCCAGTGCCTCAGCGCCCTCACACGATCCCTAACCAGTCCTCCCCACCCCAAGGTGCCCAGGGTGCCCAGGGGAAACTCCACACAGACCCGCACCTCTCCCTTCCCACCCCCAGGGACTCCTGTGTCCCAGGAGGAACAGTGGGTTAGCCTCTCCCCCACCCAGGAGGCCCATAAACAGGCCCACTTTAAGGACTCCACCACTCCTAGGATAAGATCAAACCATCCCCTAAACCCACACCCTCCATCTGGCCACATTTTCTAACAGGAGCAAAAGGAATGCCCACACTCCCCACTGTCACCAGCACTCCCCACAGATGCTGCCTGCTCAGGGCGCCCACCCGGAGACCCTTGGCAGAGAGGTCCAATGTTACATTGGCCCCTGAGTAACAGCTGAGAGTGCTAGAGGTTTTTTCCCTTAGCCAGGAACAAATCACCCAACTCCCAACCCACCCCCTAAACCCACTCTCCTGCTCAGCGAACGCTCTCCTTCAGTTTTGCAAGGCCCAGCTGTAAACAGTTCCTGAGGAAAGCTATAAGACCAGCCTCCTAAATAGAGACCCCAGAGCAACAAAACACCAAGGGCAATGCCACCTAATTTGAATAAATCAAACAAAAAAAACAGCTAGCTGCTTCCACAGTATAAAGAAAAGAGAAAATAAATCGGATGCAAGATGACCAGCTGGACCTAACAGCAGTCAAAGAAAATGTGGTGATTGACCAACCACAGAAAGAATCTTCAAGATGTTACTAACATATATGCTGTTCTTAATCAACACATTAAAGAAGAATTGATAGAGGAGATAAAGGCCACACACCAAAGGGAAATCCAAGAACTAAAGAGTGAGCTAACAAAAAACTAAGAGTAAACGCTCAGATTTTGGCCAAAAAATGGAGGAGGCAGAGAACAGGACAAGTGACCTAGAGGACTCGCAAGTAGAAATTAATAAATGGCAGAAAAAATCTAACAAGTCTATGAGAGAAGCAGAAGAAAATATTAGAAGCCTGGCTGATACTATGAAAAGAAACAACATTAGAATGATCAGTCTGTCAGAGGATGAGGCATCAAGAAAACCCAAAATCCAAAATAGTGAGGGAATGCTTAGAGGAAAACTTCCCTAGCTTAATAAGTGAAAACCAGATAACCATACAGGAGGCCAAAAGAACACCAGCTAGACGAAACCCCAAGAAGAAAACACCAAGACATATAGTTGTTAAACTATCCAATTATGAAGAAAAAAGAGAAAATTATGAGAGCAGTTAGGGAAAAGAGGGCAATCACATATAAAGGCAAACAGAGAAGAATATGATTGGACCTATCAATGGAAACTATGAAAAAGTGGAGAGAGTGGAGCAGCATATTCCAAAAATTGCAGGAACACCATGCAAACCCAAGAATACTCTATCCAGCCAAATTATCTATCAAAATTGATGGAGAAGTAAGAATCTTTCCAGACAAGGAAACTCTCAGAGAACATGCCAAAAGGAATCGAGCCCTAAAAAGATTCTTACCGCCTACTGGGAGAAGAACAACCACCACCTAACACACAGAGAACAAATCTACCCTGAGACTACCAAAGGTATAACAGCCCCCAAGATAACTCTGCCTCAGAGATGGAAGAAAGGCAAGAATGAACCACAAACAGACATTGACACAACCCATGAAAATAGAAAAACATCCAATCCAAGAGCGATAAAATGACAACACTGAGTGCACAGATAGATGTAATAACCCTAAATAGTAATGGATTGAACTCAGACCTTAAGAGACAGAAATTAATAGACTGGCTTAGAAAATATGCCCCCTCAATCTGCTGCCTACAGGAGACACATCTTAAGATCACAGAAAAAAAGTATATTAAGAATCAAAGGCTGGAGAAAAATATACCAAGCAAACAGCAATTCCAAAAATGCTGGAGTAGCAATCCTAATCTCAGATAAAATTGACCTCAAAGTGCAAACCATAATAAGAGACAAAGAAGGACACTATAGAATGCTTAAGGGAAGGGTAGACAATGACCCAATAAGCATTTTAAATATATATTCCCCAAATGAGGGACCCACAGAATATGTAAACTAGACACTTCGTGTGATGAAAAAAGAAATTACAGCCTCAACAATTACAGTGGGTGACTTCAATACACCACTCTCTGAGAAAGACAGATCACAGGGAAACTCAACAATGAGGCAAGAGATCTAAATAGTATAATTAGACAGTTTGATGTGGTAGATATCTTCAGGGTCTTTCATCCAAAGGAAAAGCATTTCACATTCTCTTCAGCCCCACATGGAAGTTTTTCAAAAATAGACCACATACTGGGACATAAGGGGAAGCAACATAAATTTAAGCATATTGATATCATACAGAACTCACTCTCAGACCATTCTGCTATAAGGTTGGAAATCAACAAAAGGAAGGTGAGGAGAACTAGAGAAAACAGGTGGAGAATGAATAACTCTCTATTGCAAAGCGAATTTGTACTGGCCCAGATCAGAGAGGAAATTAGAATATTTCTAGAAACCAATGAGAATGAAATCATGGCATACAAAAACTTATGGGGCACAGCAAAGGCAGTCATAAGAGGAAGTTTCATTGCAAAACAGGCACACCTGAAAAAGGAAGAGCGTCTCATAACTGACATGCTAACACAGAATTTACAACAACTAGAGCAGAGTCACCAAGATAATCCCACTAATAACAAAAGAAAAATAATAAAAATCAGGGCTGAGATTCAGGAGAGGGAAATAAGAAAATAATGGGAAAAATTAACACTGCTAAAAGTTGGTTCTTTGAAAGAATTAACAAAATTGATAAACCACTGGCAGACTTAACAAAGAAAGGAGAGAGAAAATTTCAATAGCAAGAATAAGGGATGAAAGAGGGGATATCAAAACTGACCCTAATGAAATCAAAAGAATAGTCACTCAGTACTACAAAGATCTATACTCCAAGGAACTCAACAACTTGGAAGACATGGACACATTCTTGGAAAAGCAATCTCTTCTTAGATTGTCCCCTGTGGACATCAAGATTCTTAACAGATCCATAACAATAGAAGAAATGCACAAGGTTATCAAGGGATTACCAACAAAAAGGTATCATGGAACAGATGACTACACAGGAGAATTCTACCAAGCATTCAGGGAAGAGAGGACACCAACCCTACACAAGCTCTTCCAAAGCATAGAAAAAGAAGGCAAACTCCCAAACTCCTTCTATGAAGCTAGTATGATACTGATACCCAAACCAGGCAAGGATCACACAAGAATTGAGAACTACAGACCAATATCCCTAATGAATGTTGATGCAAAAATCCATAATAAAATAATGGCCAATAGAATACAAAAGTATATAAAACAAATAATTCACCATGACCAAGTGGGGTTCATACCCGTGATGCAGGGGTGGTTCAACATATGAAGGACCATTAGTATCATTCACCATATTGACAAGAAAAAGTATAAGAATAATACGGTCAAATCCATAGATGCCGAAAAAGCATTTGCAATATTCAACACCAATTCCTGTTTAAGGCACTCAAGAAGATAGGAATAGAAGGTAAATTCCTCAAGACAATACAAGCTATATATGAAAAACCAGCAGCTAATATGATGGTCAATGGAGAAAAGACAAACACAATCTCACTGGAAAAGGGGAGCAGACAAGGAGGTCCATTGTTCCCTCTATTGTTCAATATCATACTGGAGGTTTTATCTAACCTAAGGCAAAGAAAAGACATAGAAGGTATATACTTAGGGAAGGAAGCGGTGAAATTATCATTATTTGCATATGATATGATTCTATATATGGAAAATTCAAAAGCTCCACAAAGGGATTACAGGAAACAATAGAGAAGTATGGCAGAGTGGCAGGATACAAGATCAACAATCAGAAGTAAATTGGTCTGCTGTATACATCAGATAAGACCACAGAAGAGGAGCTAAAAAAAAGAAGTACTCTTCACAATAGCCAAGCACAAATTGAAATATCTAGAGATATACATGACAAAAAGAACAAAAGATCTATGTGAGAAAAATTATAGAACACTATTACAAGAAACCAAGAAATGGAAAAATATCCCATGCTCGTGGATCGGAAGACTCAATGTAGTAAAGATGACAGTCCTACCCAAGGCACTATATAACTTTAATGCAATAGTGATACAAGTACCATCCTCCTTCTTCAAAGAAATGGAAAAAAATGATTACCAACTTCATATGGAGAGGGAAGAATTAGTAGAGAACTCCTCAAGCAGAAGGACATTATGGGAAGGCTTGCCTTACCTGACTTTCGCACATACTATATAGCCACAGTGGTCAAAACAGCATGGTATTGGCATACTGACAGATACTCAGACCAATGGAAAAGAACTGAAAATCCAGAAATAAAAACACAAGCATACAGACAACTAATCTTTGATAAGGGTCCCAAAAGTATCAAATGGGAAACAGAAGCCCTTTTCAACAAGTGGTGCTGGAAAAATATGGAAATCTACCTGTAGAAAAATAAAGCAAGACCCTTACCTCACTCCATGCACTAGAATAAATTCAAGGTAGATTACAGACCTTGAAGTAAAACCCCAAACTATTGTGGCCATCAACGAGGGAATTGGGAACAACCCGAGAACACTGGCACAGGGATTATGTAGGCTATCAAAAATTGGGGAAGAGGGCTGAGCCCCTGTGGCATAGTGGTTGTGCGCAGGACTGCGGCCCACTGGGATGGAGGTTTGATTCCAGCTGCCAGGAGCAAACGCTGGGCCTCCTACCCACCACCAGGGCAGTGATGCCTAAAAAAATAAATAAATAAATAAAATTGGGGAAGGACACAAACACAGAGGAGGCTCAAATAGACAAATGGGATATACTGAAGATAAAACTCCTGTGCACTTCGAAAGAATTCACCAAGAGAGTAATAAGAGAGCAGACATACTGGGAAAACATTTTTAGCAATGACAAATCAGGATGATATTCCCACTCAGAAAATCTAATACACAAAGAGAAGTATACGGCCTGGCCCACTATGAAATATAGCTACCCTTACTGAACCAAGGCCTATCGGGGCCAGGATGAAAAAGCAGGGTCAACATTATATCCTGTCGGACACAACCACACCGATGCAAAGCACTAAGAGTGTGCAACAGAGCGTAGAGTCACAGATGGAGTGCCAAGGATATACTTTGAGGTCAGGGTATTGGCACCCCATCTGACTCAACCAGGGGTCACTCTAGGATGTCAACGACAGCCCTTGAACTTTATACAGGTTTTCATATTGCTATTATTTTTACTATTCTTTTACATATATGTATAGTATGTTGAGGGGTTTTCTTGCTGTTGTTATCATTGTTTTATTTGCTTCAGTTGCTTCATTTTAGGAGACTTTTATTGTACATATTGTTACCTCTACAGGTCTATCTAGACAAGATAGGCTAGACAAATAGTTTGAAGGTAAAAATGACAGGACTGATGGCTCCAGGGTAGGGGACATTGAAGAGGGGGAGGAGGGGGAAAGGTGGTGATGTCGAACAGCCCAGGAAAAAGGGAATAACAATTGATACAAATGCAGAGACAAGGTGGGTGAGAGAAGACCAATAGGGATAGATTAAGACTAATGTAACAAAGAAAAAATACTGAAACCCAAAGTAGAGTGAGCATGATAGTGGGACTAGAGGGAAGCAAATGGAAATAGAGGAAGGAACTAGGGTATAATGGGCATATATAGAGGTTCAAATACAGGTATGTACATAGGGGCATATATTTATAAGTGATGATGGGGAAAGAGATTAACATGCATACTTATAGGATTAGTAGTAGGACAACAGATGGGCATTGGACCTCCACTCAAGTATCTCCTTGGTTCATGAACACTTTGTTCTATTAAATTGGTATTCCAAGATGCTCACCTTTCCAACACAATCACTGAAGACAATGTGTGCATAAGCAAAGGTGGTGAAGAAAGCTGATGGTGCCTGGCTATCAAAAGATGGAGCATCTGGGGTCTTAAAGGCTTGAAAGTAAACAAGCAGCCATCTAGCTAAGAAGCAACAAAGCCCACATGAAAGAAGCACACTAGCTTGTGGGATCACGAGGTGTCCAAGGGCTTATATATCAAGAACTAAAAAGCATAATGTTGCATGCTCACTCTCCTGATATGATCACTGAGGACAAATGTGTGCCTAAGCTAATGTGGTGAAGAAAGCTGATGGTGCCTGGCTACCAAAAGTTATAGCATCTGGGGTCTTAAAGGCTTGAGTAAACAAGCAGCATTCAGCTCAGAAGCAATAAAGCCCACACAGAAGAAGCACACCAGCCTGTGTGATCATAAGGTGGTGAAGGGATCCAGTGTCATGCATCAATGAGCTAAAATTATATTATTATTTATGAGGGGGAGAACAGATTGGGGACCCAAAGCTCGTCAATAGGTGAGGCGACATCCTCTTGCCAGAGGGGTTACAAGGAGGAGATGAGGCAGATACAGGGTAATAGCAACGAAATATGCAACCTTCTTCTAGTTCCCAAATGCTGCCTCCCACCCACTATCATGACCCCAATTCTACCACATAAATCCAGCTAGACCAGGATATGTACAGTGAAGTTAGAAACATGGGAAATTTAGGATAGATGATCCATCAAGACTATTAATAGGAGTTGTAATGACCAGGAGGGTGGAGGGATGGAGGAATAGAAAGGGAGAACCAACTTCAGGAATCTACACGTAGCCTCCTCTCTGGGACACGGACAACAAGGAAGTGAATGTTGGGACACATTGGACAGTGTACAGTATGAAAAAAATAACAATTTGTAAATTACTAAGGGTTCAAGGGGAAGGGGGGCAGGAAGGGTAATAGAGGGAGCTGATACTGGGGGCCTGGAGGGAGGATATTTTGAGAGTGATGATGACAATAAGTGTGTAAATGTGACCTGCATACCTTTGATGTTTGTATAGATTGTAATGGGAGTTATATGTGTCCCCAATAAAATGATTCATTTAAAAAAGAAAGAAAGAAAAAAAAAGCTCACAACTCATGGAACCCAGGAACAGGTATGGAAATAGAGATACCACAAGGGTAGGGGAAAGAGGAATAGAACTGAGAGGGAAGGAGGCACTGCTTGCAATTAATTGCACATAACCACACATCCCCAGCCAGGAGGAAGAACAACAGAAAACAGAGGGGAAGAGAGATGATTCTTGTGTGTGTGTGTGGGGGGGGGGGCGTCACTGCCTCTGGTGTTCATGGGCGCCACCCAGCGCCACTCCTGAGAGCCCCAGCTGGTTTTGAACCACCAAGCCCACGGGCTGCAGTCCTGCACTCAACCACTTACACCATCAGGGCTCAGACCAAGAGATGATTCTTTGAGTGAGATTTGTAAATAATTAACAATCTATAATCTATCAGTGGGTTATGAGGGTTGGGGGTGAGATAGGGAGAAAAGGAGAAACTGATCCCAAGGGCTCAATGGAAAGTAATGTCTGTACATGGAATATATGTACTGATATGTTGAATAAAATTGATGTGTAGTTTGTAATAAGAGTTGTAAGGGCACCCAGTAAAATGGGGGGGGGACAACAACAAAAAAGATTATAGTCTTTAAAAAGGTAACAAATCATTTCCATTAAAACAAAGAAGGAAAACTGAAGAAAAATTTGATGCCTTTGAACTATGGTGCTATTTAAGAATGGTGAACACACATGGACTGTCAAAAGAACAACCACGTCTATTTTAGAAGGACAACTAGAATGTTCCTTAGAAGCAAGGATGATGAGACATTGGCTCCATATCTTGGACGTGTTATGAAGAGAGACCAGTTCCTGGGAAAAGGGCATCCTGGTTGCTGAAGTGCAAATGCAATGAAGAGGAAGAGGAAGAGGAAGAGGAAGAGGAAGATCCTTGATGACAGATCCTTGATGAAAGGCTCAAGCAAAAAAACAATTGTGAGGATGGTCCAAGAATGGTGGATGCTTCCTTCCATGATACACAGGGTTGCTTTAAGTCTAAACTGACTAGGCAGCACTAATAACAGCAATATTCACATTAAAACAAAACCAACACCCCACACTCACAGCTATCAAGTCTATGCCCACTACTAGTGATCTTAGAAGGATGAGGCTCTCTCCTCCTGTAAAGAGCTAGCAATCTTGAAAACACAAAGGAGTCATAGTCTCAGAAACTCTGTTCCATAGAGTCTCTATGAGATAGCATTGACTCAACGGCAGTGAGGGTTTTTTTTAATAGGACAAAACAGAATATCTTTGTGGGTTTCTAAGACAATAAATCTTCATGAGTATAAAATGCTTCATCGCCTGAGGAGAGATTGTTGGCTTTGAACTGCTGACCCTGCTGTTAGCAGCCTACCTCATAACCCACTACACCGTTGGAATATAAAACAATTCTGTAAGGTAGATACAATTAATGTCCCTGTTTCCAGATGAATAAATTGAAGCACAGGCATATTAACTGGTGCTCCTAACAGCACATAAGTCAGAAACAGAGATGCTACTAGCCTTTGAGTTCTCTTTGTCTGACTTAAGAACTAACCCATAGAACTGCATTTCAGAAAGGTGTTTGATTTTTCTCATCCTCTATGATATCTTTTCAACATTTATATGTGGCTACATACACTTGATCCATGAAATTTTATTTTGCTTATTTATGTAAGAGCTTCAACTCTAACATTTTTGTTTTGTATTTTTCCCCCTTTTTGTCAAGTCGATTTTTTTCTGGGTGTAAGTGTTTGCTTACAGAGTTATAAATGCACTCAATAAAATTCCCCACTTTTGTCTGACAAAAGTATATACCCATGCAACCATCTTCACAATCAATAAAATGAATATACATTATATGTACATACACACACATAACCCAACATGAACAGTTAATTTTTAATAAAAATTAGAGAGCAATTAGAAATGAAAAGTATCTGGCATAAAGTATTAAATAAATAATTTTTTAAGAAAAAGAAAATAGCTGGCCTATGCCAAGTGTATCTTTGATATCAAAATGACATTTTTGCTTTTTAAACCTTAAAGTTGATATTATGCATCAGATTTGCTGAAATTCAATGTCAAGTTATCTCTTAACAATTGCTGCTATAGACATTTAAGGTATCCAGTAAAATGAAATTTTAGGCAAGTTCATATCCATTTACTATCATGTTGTTTATTGGTCCATCTTTAAAGTGAAGTATGATCCATACTCAGGCTATAGTTTATATCATAATCAATCATTTCAGTGTCAGCAGTCAAAATGAAGACAGGGACTGACTATGGAGCAAACCATCAATTGAAGATTAGTTTATTTTTAAGTTGAAGAAAATATTTCCAAAAGAGTCAAAATATGAGCTTGAGTATATCTCATCTGAATTTTGAGAACATCACAATAACACTTTTGACACATCAGACACTAGTGGGAAAGGACCTCATTAAGAAGACAAGAAAGAAAGAAAAGCTCCAAGTGGTGATTAAAAGCGACACTGAAAGTTGTGCTTCAATGCAGAATAGCTAAAGCAAATGGAAGTATTGGAGCTGAACAGACCATTTCAAAGACTTCTCTAGAATAAAGGTCAAGTATTTTAATTAAATCTGTAAAGACATGGAGTTAGAAAATGAAAAATGACTCCATCAGCATAACTAAAGATGAAAGAAATGAAGAATGCCTCAAGCCTTTAATTGTAATTTTGAAAGATTCTATGGGCAAAGTATTGATTGATGCAGAAAAAATAAAAAGAAAATTTAAGGAGTACAGAGTCATTCTACCAAACAAACCTGCTAATTTTTGATGATATTGAAGTAAAAAAATTTATGATCAACAGTACTGAAAGAAGAAGTCGAAGTTACACAGAAGACTTTAAGGAAACAAAGTTTCACAAATTGATATAATACCAATTGAAATATTTCAACAAGCTGATGAAGCACTAGCAACACCCACTCACCTATGCCAAGAATTTTGAATGACAGCTAGTTGGCCAACTGTCTTGAAAAGATTCATATTTGTATCTAATCCAAAGAAAGGAGATACAACAGAGTGTGGAACATAGCAAGCAATATCATTAATATCAAATGCAATGAAAAGTTTACTGAAGATAATTCATCAATAGTTGCAGCAGTACCTCAATGGGAAACTGCCTAAAATTCTTGCTAAATTCAAAAGAGAGTGTGGCAAAATGGATATCATAAATTACTGTTCAGATGGATCTGGGCTGAAAATAGAGATGATCAAAAAAATATAAATGTGTATTTTATTGTGCTATTGATTGTACAAAGACATTTGATTGTATTATAAATTTAAAATTATGGCTAAAATTGAGAAGAAGTTGAATTTAAGAATACGTCATTGTACTCATGCACAGTCCATACACAGACGAAGAGGAAATTCTTCAACAAAACAAGAAATACTGAATTTAAAATCAGGAATCTGTGTCTAGATTTTATGCTTGCATTTATACTTTCCCAACTTGTATGCCATGCCAACAAATTGGGAACTTGGTTTATATGAAGAATAAATCAACATCAGGTTTGAAGGAAGACTTATTAACATACTATCATATTCAGATATTAATAGTTTGCTGAAAGTCAAAAGGACTTGAAATAGTTACAGATGAAGGTGGACTGTAGCCTGCAGCAGAGTTGAAACTCATCATAAAGAAAGCAAAAACCCTCACAACTGAACCAGAAAAGATAAATTTTTTCTAGTATTTCATCTTTCATAGATCCACAATTAATGCTTGTGGAAGCAGAAGTCAAGAAATCAAATGTCATTTCATTAGGCAAATAGGTTACACATGACTTCATTAAAGGGTTGGAAATTAAGGATGTCACTTTCAGGAGTAAGGTGCACCTGACCCAAGCCATGATATTGTCAATCCCCTCAATAGCATATTAAAGGAAATGAATAAACAAGACTGAAGGATTGATGAATTTGCATTAAAGTGTAGGTCAGTAATATTGAAAGTATTGACTACCAGGAGAACAAACAAATCTCTCTTGGAAGACGCAAAGTTAGAATTCTCCTTAGAAACATGGGTGTGCAGACTTTGTCTCATGTACTTAGAACGTATTATCTAAAGAAACCAACCTCTTGGAAAGGACTTTATGCTTAATATCATGAAGCATGAGTAAAATTGAGGAAGACAACATATGAGATTGTGTTAGGTTAGATTTTCTCGAGAAACAAAAACCAGTGATTCTTGTATGTGTTTTTATATAGAGAGATTTATATCATGAAATTGCTTACAGCTATAGATGTAGATAAGTCCAATCCAGTTCAACTCCATGGATCAGCTGTCAATTTAAAGCTTCTCATGACTGTTGTAGCTGCTGGGGCTTATGAACAGGAAGTATGAAGGTGAAGCAAGAATACCACAAACTGCTGAATGAAATTGAACGAATCTGAGGTTAGCCAAATGATTCCAAGATTTGAAGGCTTTTGATGACTCCTGGGATTGGCAAGTGATTTAACAGCTTAATAAACCACACACAGGAAGGATCCAAATCCAGCACAAATCAGCTAACTTCCATGTATTATGAATTTATACAAAGAATAGGTCACATTCTGAATGAAACTTCCCTTAGTTTTAGCAAGGCTGTGACCAGATTAAGAGGGTTTATTAACTTTACAACTGCTTGGTTACTTCACAAAAGGAAAACACCATTGAATTGGCCATATTTGGGTTAGATCAAATCATGGGAGAATTCTGGTTCCTCCAAGCTGACATAAAATCTTTTACAGTCCACCCCTTGTCAACTTGGCATTTGTATACATCTTATTCCAGGACAATAATAAAGTCATACTTGGGCCTAAAATGATAAAACAAATACATGTAAAACTGAGAACACACTAGCACCACTTATATTTTATATATTTAATTGAAGAAAACACAAAGTATTTGAAGTATACCTGCAAAGAGGAAATATTCATAGCAGTTACTGTCCTAGTTTTTTCAGCTGGCCACTTACCCATAGCTGTTATAAAGAACTACCTTCTTCCGCTGAATGTCATCAGATTTGGATTATCTCAGTGGCATGCCAGACTTGATAGAACTCTGTGATATGTTGTGATAAACAACTCAAACCTCAGCATTTCTCACTACTTCATAATTTCAATTATAAACCCTTCAAACCCTTGAATTTTTGTCTGTGAGTTCTATTTAGGTGCTAAAATGGATATTAGAAATTAGAAAGGTAAAACAGAGAACATTAATTAAGACATCCTACCAATCAGCATAATTCCATTAATGCAATGGAACAATGTGACATTTGTGGAAGGGAAACATCAACAAGGCCCCTGTAACTTACACTGTGACATATCCAAAGCCAACAAGTAGATTCTGGCTCATAATTATCCAAGAGGATATAATATAACAATCCCTGTGGAATTCTGAAGCTACAGCTCTTTACAAGAGTAGAAAGCCTGGTATTTCTCCCATGGAGTAGCTTATATATTGATACAAATGAATTCGCAGAGGAAAATTGAGCCATGGAACACAAGTGTAATCCGTCTATCTCAGGCACAAAAGCCCTTTGTGGACATGCATCTGTAGCTCAGTATATAGAGCACTGGTCTGTTCCTGAATATCACTTTCTCTTAGAAATAACATACTGCTCACACTTGCACCTGCAAATCCAACCCAACAATTAAGGCCACATACGCAAAACAAACAGCCAGCATTATTTTCAACCTTAAAAAAATGAAGAGTATCCCCCTTGAGAATGGCAATGAAAAATATACTCTTTATAACTGCTCTTAAGCAATACTGTCCTCAAAGTTATAGCTAGAAAAATAAATCAAGAGGACAAATTGAAGGGTGGCCAAATTAGAAAGATGCAAATCTAAACTTATCTGTCATAGAAAATTCTAGAGACTACACAAGAAAGTTACAAGAAGTTGTAGAAGGATTCAGTAAAGGAGCAGAATATCAATGTGCAAAAGTCTGCTGAGTTCCTTACACTAATAAGAGGAACTCTGTAAGAGGACTCAAGAAATAAATATAGCTCCAGGGGATAAAAATTACAGGAAAAAAACCTAATCAAGTATATAAAAAAATATTTCAGAGAAATTTGTAAGAAATCTCTGTAAGAAACTGAGATGTATTGTGGCAGTCACGTGTTTATGTTAATTTTATGATTGAGATGTAGGGGTGGAGTCTAGCCTGTTAATGTGGAGATAGCCATTGAGTAGCCAATGAGGCCTCTATGTGGGCATGGCTTTCTCCTGATATGTCTGAGAAGTCTCGCGATATTTCCCTCGTGAAGATGAGAAGCTATCTCCCTAGTTGTTGGGAGTTAGCCTGAGAGACGATGAATTACAGACAAGATGGCAGAGTCCGAGTGCTGCAGGAGCCAGAGGAGAAGCCACACGGCCTTGCCCTGATGGAATCAGACCTCTGAAGCTGGAGAAGCCATGAGGGGACCCCTGCCAGTGCCGGGACTCTGCACCCACTGGCCTGTGACTTCCTGAGTTGGAAGCAGACATTATAGACTGGTATCGGACATCAGGGCTAATATCAGACTTAAGACTTTGAATTGGCCTGGGTTGGAATGTTTTCTCATTGTTCCATTCCTTTTGTATATAAACCATTCCTTTATATCTATATGTGTGTTTATGAAATTTGTTCCTCTAGTCTACCCGGACTGACACACATATATAGCGATTAAAATGAATGCCATGATCATAGTTGGATGATTTTGAAACCAGAAATTTTCAATACTATCAAAAGTGATCTATAAAAACTATGTGATTCTGATCAAAACCCCAATGTCTTTAAATGAAATGAAAAAGCTAAACCTTAACTTTATATAGAAAGGAAGGTACAACCAAATTACCAAACCAATACTGAAGAACTAAATATAAAGTCTCTCACTTCTTTTATTTTTTTTGGGGGGGGTGGCTCTTACAACATTTAATACATCATTCGTATTAAGCATATTTGTACACATGTTGCCACATTCATCTACTTGAACCCCTCCATCAAAGCTCCCCTTCCCCTCTTTTCTCTATATTTCCCCATTCTCCTACTCCTCCCCCTTGAACTTCCAATAACTTACAAATTGTAAGTCATAACTTATACTGTGTAATGTGTCACTTCACTCACATCTCCCCCCTCCCCGGTTGTCCACACCCCAGAGAGGATGTCACATGTAGATCTGAGAAATTTGTTCCCCCTTTCTGCTCCACCATCCCTCCACCCTTCCAGTGTCACCACTCCCCACTAGTCTCAAAGGATTATCTAGCATAAATTTCCACATTTTCGACTCCAGTGTGCATCCCCTGGTCTAGCCAAATCTGTCTGACAGAATTGGGATAATGATAGTTGGTGGGAGGGAACATTTCAGAACATTTCATTACTACTTCACTGCACCTAGACTGGCTCATCTCACTACAACCCCTCTGTAAGAGAATGCCTCTTCACTCATTGATAGGTGTTGCGTCCTCAAACTGAACTCCCCCTCACTTATAATGATATATTTTTTAGGTCTTTGATGCTTGACATCAGATCCCTTTGAAACCTCATGGTCATACAGACTGTTGTGCTTCTTCCATGTGGGCTTGCTTCTAGCACAGACACACATATTTTGATAGCCAGGTACCATCAGTTTTCTTCACCACATTTGCTTATGCACATATTTGTCATCAGCGATCATATCAGGAAAGTGAGCATATAATGTTATGATTATTAGTTCTTGAAACCTGATAATTGATCCCTTTGGTGTCTCTTGGTCCCATAAGCTGGTGTACTTCTTCCATATGGGTTTTGTTGCTTCTGAGCTGGATGGCCGCTTGTTTACTTTCAAGCCTTTAAGACCCCAGACTACATGTTTTGATAACCGGGCACCATCAGCTTTCTTCACCGCACTTGCTTATGCACACATTTGCTTTCTGTGATCGTGTCAGGGAGCTGTGCATCATGGAATGCCAATTTAAGAGAACAAAATGTTCTTGCACTAAGGAAGTACCTGATTGAGGTCCGATGCCCATCTGCTGTCCTAATTCTAAGCCTGTAAGTATATACATATCGATCTATGTACCCTTCATCATATGAATATATGTACCTATGTATATGCCTATATTTAACCTCTATAAATTCCCCTTACTCCCAGTTCTTTTTTTCTATTTCCCTATGCCTCCTCCCATCCCATCATCATACTTAACCTCCATTTGGGTTTCAATATTGTCTTTCTATTACATTAGTCTTAATCAATCCCTATCAGACCTTCCACACCCACCTCGCCTCCTATCCTGAACCACACGATCCCCCTATCCCTGGATCAGTCAACACCCCCCTACCCCCACTACATCTACCCTGGTACCATTAGTCCCATTATCCCCACCCCTAGACCACCCATCCATCCCACCCCATCCGGATAGACCTGTGGAGAAAATAACATACTAAAAAAGGGCATCCTATAATGAAGCGAGAAAAGAAAAGCAAACGTTGAAAACATTAACAAAAGAAACCCCCAATATCCAACATTTAGACGTACATGCAAGAATACAATAGTAATAACAATATAAAATTCTACAAATTGTTTAAGGTCTGTTCATTGACCTCCAGGAGTGTCTCCTGGTTGAGTGGGATGGGGTGTCACAAAGTATATCTTTGGTGCTTGATCTGGAGCTCCATGTTCTATCGCACACCCTTAGTATTTTGGTGTGGTTGGGTCAGACAGGTTATTATCCTGACCCTGTTACTCCATTTTTGACCCCAAAATGTCTTGGGTCAGTGAGGGTAGCTGTATTTTATTTTGGGGCCGGCCCATATGGTCCTCTCATTGTATTCGTAGTTCTGAGTGGGAATATCATCCTGAAGGTTCGGTGGGCCAGGATGTACTTCATTCTATCTTCCTCCCCCTTCATTTATTCTCGTGTACTCTGGTCAGGTATATCTCTCTCCCCAAGCTGCAGCTTCGGGACTGACCTCCAAGGAAAACGCCCCTGGGGGAGAGGCGGGTACCCCCATAATTGGAATTTGGGTTGTGTTCTCAAACTTCTCCACTGGTTCTAGGCTCCTTTGCTTCATGTTACATTCACTTCCAAGAACACCTTCTTTAAGTTTGATTCCTGTTTTCCTGTGGAGATATAAAAAATACACTACCCTTGGTGAGTTAGTACCCCATTCCCTCTCTACTTAACAGCATCTCACCTCCCATATTCCGGCATCCCACCCTAGTTGGCTATTATATGTAGCCCTGGATTTGGTATGGTCCCAGCTGTATTACCTGGGCCTTCTCCCAAGATTTTCTGTATATTGCAGATTTTTCCCAATACCACTTTTGCATTTAAAAAATTATTATTATGCTTACCTCAGTGGACTCATATTTTACATGTCCTTTTGCACTTGGCTAACTTTGCTTAGCATAATTTCCTCCAGTTCTTCCCATGCGGAGATGTGCTTCACGTGCTCATCACTACTTTTCAGCGATGCATAGTACTCCATTGTATGTATGTACAATAGCTTTTTAATCCACTCATCAGTTGATGGAAATTTGGACTGCTTCCAACTTCTTGTGATTGTAAACTGTTCTGCGATGGACATTGGGGCACAGATGCATTGTCGTGGATTCTTACTTGCCTTTTCTGGGCATATGTCCAGTAGGGGGACTGTTGGGTCATATGATAATTCATTTTCCATCTGTTTTCCATATCTCCAAATTGATTTCCATAGTGGCTGTACATACTGGCAAGTGCACCAGCAGTGGATAAGAGTCCCTATCTTCCGTCTCACTTCTTGATATCAAAACCTGCAATGCAGTGATCAAAACAACTTTGTATCACTAAGATGTGAGACACATAAACCAATGGAATAAGATGGAGAATCAAGAAGTATATCCATCTGACTGATTTTTGACAAAGGGTCAAAATTCTTTCAATGAAGAAGAAACAGTCTTTTTAACAACCTATGTCTTCAAACTGGATGTCCAAGTACATAAAAAAATGAATCAGGAACCATACCTCATTTGATACTAAATAAACAAACAAACAAATAAATAAACGACTCAAGGGCCAAATATTAATGAAAAAATTATAACATTCTAGGAAGACGAAGTAATATAAAAACTACTACAGGGACAATGTACCATGTAGTGTAAGACAAACTAAGAAGGCATGAACAAAAGAGTATAAATTAGAAAGCTAGAACTCCATTGAAATTAAATGCTTATTATCATAAAAGAAATCTTCCAGCAAAGTACAAAGTGAATCTAAAGACTAAGAAAACATGTTTGACAATAATATGTCAGATAAGGGTGTATGGGCTTCACTATGTAGAAACTTTCTGCAACAAAAAAACAATCGTTCAGTAATAACAAATGGCAAAAGTGCTGAAAAGAAATTTCACGCAAGAGAATATTCAGGCATCCAGCAAATATATGAGGGATTAAAAAAATATTTTTGTCAAAATGGAATTAAAAGATAATGAATTTTTTCGGGGTTTTTTTTTGGGGGGGGGCGGGCATCACTGCTCTCCAGCGGTGGGAGTAGGAGGCCCAGCCCCACTGCTGGAATTGAACCTCCCTCCCAGTGGGCCGCAGTCTCATGCAAAACCACTATGCCACCAGGGCTCAGCTCGATAGTAAATTTTTTCAACATACATTTTAAGCCCAGTCATGCAGGAAAAAAATCACGATCACTAGACATTAGGAAGATACAAATCAAAACTACAATGGGTACCTTTTCAACTCTGCAAAAGTGGTAAAGATTAAGAAGAGAGAACAATAATTTCTGGTGATGTAGGGAGATTGATAGTGTCATCAAAAGGATTTCTTTGCTTTTTAAATCTTTTTGTTTGTTTGTTTGTTTTTTGGGGGACATCACTGCCCTCTGGTGGTGATGGGAGGTACCCAGAGCTGCTCCTGAGAGCCGCCATTGGATTTGAACTGCCAAGCCCATGGACCACAGTTCCGCACTCAACCACTTATGCCACCGGGGCTCAGCCGCTTTTTAACTCTTTAAGGAAGTCTTTTGCAAAATACTTTTCCAATACCATAATGTTTGACATTTTGACTATTGCTTTGATGTCATTGATTGTTTATTTTAGAATGTGTTCTCTGTCTTAAAAAAAAAAGATCCTTTTATTGGGAGCTCTAACAGCTCTTAAAACAATCCACACTCAGTTGTATCAAACCTATTTGTTTGTAGGTTATGATCATTATTTTCTGAACAATTACATTCTATTTGAGCCCTTAGTATCTGGCCCCTGCCATATTATCTGAGTCTTCTCCCAGAATTTTCTCTATGTAGTAGCTTTTTCCCGATTCCCTTTCCCAATTTTAAAATTATTAATATGCTTACCTCAGCACTTTCATATTGTACATGTCCTTTTGCACTTGGCTAACTTCACTTAGCATAATCTCCTCCATAATTTCCTCCTTAGCATAATTTCTTCCTATGAGGTGACGTGCTTCATGTGTTCATAACTGCTTTTCAGCGATTGTATTTATGTACCACAGCTTTTTAATCCATTCATCAGTTGATGGGAATATGGACTGCTTCCAAATCCTTGCAATTGTGAACTGTGCTGTGATGAACATTGGAGTACAGATCTCTGGTCGCGGATTGTTGCTTGTCTCTTCTGGGTATATGCCCAGCAGGGGAATTGCTAGGTCGTATGGTAGTTAAATTTCCATCTGTTTTAGATATCTCCAAATTGATCTCCATAGTGAGTGTACATACCTGCAGATCCACCAGCAGTGGATAAGCGACCCTATCTCCCCACAGCCTCTCCAGCATTTGTTAGTTTTCTGACTTTTTGAATTGGGCTATCTTTGAGGGTGTTAGGTGGTATCTCGTTTTGATTTGCATTTCCCTTATGGCTAATGATCAGGAGCATTTTCTCATATATATATTGGCCTCTCTGATTTCTGCCTCTGTGAAACTTCTGTTTAATTCCTTTGCCCATCTCCTCAGTGGGCAGTTAGTTTTGCTCTTTTTGGAAGTTATCAGGGTATTGTAGATTTTAGTAATAAGGCCTTTATCCTATTTGTCATTGCCAAAGATGTTTTCTGAGTCTGTATGCTCTCTTATTACTCTCTTGATGAATTCTTTCTATGTGCACAGGTGTTTTATCTTTAATATATCCCATTTGTCTATTTGAGCCTCCTCTGTGTTTGTGTCTCTCCCTATTTCTGTTAGCCTATGTAGTCCCTGTGCCAGTGTTCTCAGATTGTTCCCAATTGCCTCATTGATGACTCTAATAGTTTGGTGTTTTACTTCAAGGTCTGTGATCCACCTTGAATTTATTCTAGTGCATGGAGTGAGGTAAGGGTCTTGCTTCATTTTTCTACAAGTAGATATCCATTTTTTCCAGCACCACTTGTTGAAAAGGGCATCTGTTTCCCATTTGATACTTTTGGGGCCCTTATCAAAGATCAGTTGTCTGTATGTCTGTGTTTTTATTTCTGGATTTTCAGTTTTTTTCCACTGGTCTGAGTATCTGTCATTATGCCAATACCATGCTGTTTTGACCACTGTGGCTATATAGTATGTGCAAAAGTCAAGTAAGGCAAGCCCTCCCATAATGTCCTTCTTCTTGAGTAGTTCTCTCCTAATTCTGAGCTTCTTCCCTCTCCATATGAAGTTGGTAATCATTTTTTCCATTTCTTTGAAGAAGGAGGATGGTACTTGTATCGGTATTGCATTAAAGTTATATAGTGCCTTGGGAAGGACTGTCATCTTTACTACATTGAGTCTTCCGATCCATGAGCATGGGATATTTTTCCATTTCTTGGTTTCTTGTAATAGTGTTCTACAATTTTCCTCATATAGATCTTTTGTTCTTTTTGTCATGTATATCTCTAGATATTTCAATTTGTGCTTGGCTATTGTGAAGGGTACCTCTTTTTTTATCTCCTCTTCTGTGGCCTTATCTGTGTACAGCAGACCAATTGACTTCTGATCATTGATCTTGTATCCTGCCACTCTGCCATACTTCTCTATTGTTTCCTGTAATCCCTTTGTGTAGCTTTTGGGTTTTCCATATATAGAATCATATCATATGCAAATAATGATAATTTTATCTCTTCCTTCCCCAGGTATATGCCTTCTATGTCTTTTCTTTGCCTTATACTGTTAGCTAAAACCTCCAGTACGATATTGAACAATAGAGGGGACAATGGACCTCCTTGTCTGGTCCTCTTTTCCAGTGGGATTGTCTTTGTCTTTTCTCCATTGACCATCACATTGTCTGCTGGTTTTTCATATATAGCTTGTATTGTCTTGAGGAGTTTTCCTTCTATTTCTATCTTCTTGAGTGTCTTAAACAGGAATTGGTCTTGAATATTGCAAATGCTTTTTCGGCAGCTATGGATATAACCATATTATTCTTATACTTTTTCCTGTCAATATGGTGAATGATACTAATGGTCTTTCATATGTTGAACCACCCCTGCATCACGGGTATGAACCACACTTGGTCATGGTGAATTATTTGTTTTATCTACTTTTGTATTCTATTGGCCAGTATTTTATTATGGATTTTTGCATCGTCAATCATTAGGGATATTGGTCTGTAGTTCTCAATTCTTGTGGGATCCTTACCTGATTTGGGTATCAGTATTATACTAGCTTCATAGAAGGAGTTTGGGAATTTGCCTTCTTTTTATATGCTTTGGAAGAGCTTGTGTAGGGTTGGTGTCAGTTCTTCCCTGAATGCTTGGTGGAATTCTCCTGGGTAGCCATCTGGACCAGGAGATTTCTTTGTTGGTAGTGCCTTGACAACCTTGTGTATTTCTTCTATTGTTATGGAGCTGTTAAGATTCTTGATGTCCATTAGGGAAAATCTAGGAAGAGATTGCTTTTCCAAGTCCATGTCTTCCAAGTTGTTAAGTTCATTGGAGTTTAGATCTTTGTTGTACTGAGTCACTATTCTTTTGATTTCATTAGGGTCAATTGTGATATCTCCTCTTTCATCCCTTATTCTTGCTATTGAAATTTTCTCTCTCCTTTCTTTGTTTAAGTCTGCCAATGGTTTATCAATTTTGTTAATTCTTTCAAAGAAACACCTTTTAGCAGTGTTAATTTTTTTCATTGTTTTCTTATTTTCCCTCTCCTGAATCTCAACCCTGGTTTTTATTATTCCTTTTCTTTTGCTAGTAGTGAGATTATCCTGGTGACTCTGCTCTAGTTGTTGTAAATTCTGTGTCAACATATCAGTTATGAGACGCTCTTCCTTTTTCAGGTGTGCCTGTTTTGCAATGAAACTTCCTCGTAAGACTGCCTTTGCTGTGTCCCATAAATTTTGGTGTGTTTTGCTTTCATTCTCATTGGTTTCTAGAAATTTTTTAATTTCCTCTCTGATCTGGTCCATTACACATTCCCTTTGCAATAGAGAATTATTCATTCTCCAACTATTTTCTGCAGTTCTCCTTACCTTCCTTTTGTTGATTTCCAACCTTATGGCAGAGTGATCTGAGAGTGAGTTCTGTATGATATCAATGTGCTTAAATTTATGTAGATTCTCCTTATGTCCCACTATGTGGTCTATCTTTGAAAAACTTCCATGTGGGGCTGAGAAGAATGTGAAATGCTTTTCCTTTGGATGAAAGACCCTGTAGTTATCTACCACATCAAACTGTCTGATTATAGTATTTAGATCTCTCGTCTCCTTGTTGAGTTTCTTTCCCTGTGATCTGTCTTTCTCAGAGAGTGGTGTGTTGATGTCACCCACTCTAATTGTTGAGGTTGTAATTTCTTTTTTCATCACATGAAGTGTCTAGTTTACATATTCCACGGGTCTCTCATTCAGGGAATATATATTTAAAATGCTTATTGGATCATTGTCTACCCTTCCATTAAGCATTATATAGTGTCCTTCTTTGTCTCTTATTATGGTTTGCACTTTGAATTCAATTTTATCTGAGATTAGGATTGCTGCCCCAGTTTGTTTGGAATTGCTGTTTGCTTGGTATATTTTTCTCCAGCTTTTGATTCTTAATATATTTTTTTCTGTGATCTTAAGATGTATCTCCTGTAGGCCGCAGATTGAGGGGGCATATTTTCTAAGCCAGTCTATTAATTTCTGTTTCTTAAGGCCTGAGTTAAATCCATTACTATTTAGGGTTATTACATCTATCTGTGCACTCAGTGTTGTCATTTTATCGCTCTTGGATTGGATGTTTTTCTATTTTCATGGGTTGTGTCAATGTCTGTTTGTGGTTCATTCTTGCCTTTCTTCCATCTCTGAGCCAGAGTTATCTTGGGGGCTGTTATCCCTTTGATAGTCTCAGAGTAGATTGGTTCTCTGTGTGTTAGGTGGTTGTTGTTCTTCTCCCAGTAGTCGGTAAGGATATTTTGTGGGGCTCGATTCCTTTTGGCATGTTCTCTGAGAGTTTCCTTGTCTGGAAAGATTCTTACTTCTCCATCAATTTTGATAGATAATTTGGCTGTTCTCTCCCTCCTTCATTTTTTGGCCAAAATCTGAGCGTTTACTATTAGTTTTTGTTAGCTCACTCTTTAGTCCTTGGATTTCCCTTTGGTGTGTGGCCTTTATCTCCTTTATCAATTCTTCTTTCTTCTTTAATGTGTCGCTGCATATGTGTTTGTGACATCTTGAAGTTTTCTTTCTGTGGTTGATCAATCTCCGCATTTTCTATTACTGCTGTTAGGTTCAGCTGATCTTCTTGCATTAGATTCAGTTTCTCTTTTCTTGATACTGTGGAAGCAGTTAACTGTTTTTTGTTTGATTTATTCGCATTAGGTGGCATTTTCCTTGATATTTTGTGGCCTTGTGGTCTCTCTTTAGGAGGCTGGTCTTATAGCTTTCCTCAGGAACTGTTTGCAGCTGGACCTTGCAGATCTGATGGAGCATGTTGGCTGAGCAGGGGAGTGGGTTTAGGGGTTGGGGTTGGGAGTTGGGTGAGAGTTGGTTGGGAGTTGGGTGATCTGTTCCTGGCTAGGGGCACTTGCCACAGATAGGTGGGAAAAAAATCCTCTAGCACTCTGGGGTGGGGGGGACTGGCTGGTTGTTTACCCAGGAGACAATGTAGAGTGGAACTCTTTAATGAGGGTCTTGGGCAGGTGCCCTGAACTGGCATTGTCTGTGAGGAGTACTGGCGACTGTGGGGAGTGATGGCGTGCCTTTCGCTCCTGTTAGAAAGTGTGGACCAGGTGGGCAGGCTTGGGTTTAGGGGATGGCTTGATCTTATTCTGAGCAGTGGTGGAGCCCTTAAGGTGCACCTGGGCGAGGGCCTCCTGGGTGGGGGAGGGGCTGACCCACCATTGCGCTGGGGACAAGAGGTGTGGGGTGGGGAGCAAGAGGTGTGGGTCTGTGTGGAGTGTCCCCTGGGCACCCTGGGCACCTTGGGGTGGGAAGGACTGGTTAGCAATTGCGTGCGGGCACTGATTAACTGTGGGTCACTGATCTCGTGGTTGTGGAGCGGGTACCCTGAATTCTGCAGGCACAAAGAACCTGCAACATCTGTGTTGGCGTCTGTGCTGGCATCCATGGGGAGCGTGGGCATGGGGGTCACCCCTGCTCCTATTTCAGAGGGGGGCTCTGAGCTTTCCTGGAGTCACAAAACCCAATTTGAGAGCACCACCCTTCCCCACGTCACCCCCACTCACCAATCTCCAGGAGCTCTGGTCATGAACTTTCTATCTGGCCCCCATCTTCCCTCCTCTCCTCTCTTGAGCCCTTAGTATCAACTCCACTTTTTAACGCCCCTCCCTCTCTTGTGACCCCTTGATAAATTATAAATTAGTGTATCTTATGTTAATCCCTTTCTGCCCCTGCGGTTTCTTCTCCACTCCTCTCTTCAACTTCCCTCTACCCTCCTGGTATTACTGCTCCCATTTCTGTTCCCAAGGGGTTTATCTGACCCTGAATCTGTGTGTCCTGACCTCTTATCTGTCCCTGTGTACCTTCTTTGGCCTAACCAGCAGTCAAAGGTAGGATTTAGATCATGATAGTGGTGGGTGAGAAGGCCTCAAGAAACCAGAAGACTACTGCATGTTTCCTCTGTGCTATACTTCATGCTGGTTGACTCATCTCTTCCTTGTGATGTTTTTGTGAGGGAATGCCACATTGCCTGCAGATGGGTCTGGGGTCTCTCTTTCAACCTCCCTCATTCTCAACAATATGTTTTTTTATTTGTGGTCTTCTGTTGCTCGATCCTGCTGACACCTCTTAATCACATGGACTGATGTTCTTCTTTCATGTGTGCTTTTTTTTCTCTGCTAGATGGCCACTTGTTGAACTTCAAACCTTTAAAATCCCAGATATATATATATTTATTGCTGGGCACCATCAACTATCTTCACCACATTTACTCGTGCATCCATTTTGATTTCCGCAATTTTGCTGGGGGGTGGGGGGGGAGGGGTGAGCATTACAGAATCCCAGGTTGTTAGAACAAAGTGTTCTTGCATTGAGGTAGGACTTGCGCATAGACTCAAAGTCCATCCACTTCCTCAATGAGTTGTATTACCTATGTCGAGACCTCTATTTTTATGAATTAATATATTTACGTAAGTGTACACCTATGTTTGTACCTAAATCCATATATTTGCTTCTTAGATCTTTCTTCTGTTTCCTTTTACCCTCCTTTTCCACCATCACACTTGCCCTTCTTCTGCCTCTATCTGATAGAAATTTCTATAATTCTTGCACGCTAGATTGCTGTTGCCCCAACACTCTCAGGTGCTCTATATCTTCCTCCTTGTTGATTTTAATTCCCTGGTTGTTTCCTGTATGGCATTATTTTCTCACTGTTCCTTTCCCTTGCCACCTTCTCCCCTTAAGTTCTTCCGGAACCTTTGGTTCCACTGCTTTCTCATCCGGCTGGCTTCCCATGCCTATCTTACAACTACAGCAACAAACCACAGACACTGCAAAAAGAAAACTAAAAATTAAATAAAAAGAGAAATAGAAATATATAAAGAAAAATAATAAATAACACAAAAACAAATAAACAAAAATGAGAAAGCATAGACAATTCCAGGTCTGTCCATTGACCTTTAGGACTATCTCCCCCACTGGTCCTGGGGGATCTGGGAATTGCCCCTTCTAGCCTGAAGTCAATTTTGGCAGCTCCTAGGGGATTTGTGGCTTGCATTTGCCCCCATTGCTGGTATTTTATGTTCCCTTCTTGGTTCAATAACCGGGGAGGTTTCAGACTGAATTTACTCTCTGCTGTGTGTCCCCAGTGTTGTCCTCTGTTGTAATATTCTCCAGCGAGGAGTCATCTCATCTCATTTCCAGCTATTTTGGACCCAACAGTTCTCTCTGTGCCTTAGCAGCTCCACGCAGCAAAGATGTCCTTAGGGTTTGATGTGCTGATATGTGGTCTTGAACCTCATTCTCTCTTTTCCCTTCTTGGTTTGCTACGATGTGGGCATTGCAGGCTGGCACCTCACCCCAATCTGCAGTAAGTTTAGTGTTGTCCTCTGGAGCACATAATTCTAGGGAGGGGATCACTTTGGCTCAGATTTGGGCCAGCCCTGCACCTCACTCTGTTCATAAATTGCTCCATGTGGTTACGTTGCCCTTAAGGTTGGGCGCACTGGGGAAGGGTCAGCATGCACTCCCAATTCTGTGGAGATATAACAAATCATCTCCCCTTGGATGGGCTAGTGCCCTAATGACCCAGTGTCATCGTATCCCCCACCATTCCTCCTCTTTTCTCCCTCCCTCTTTCACCCTTTCCCCTACTTTATTTTGGAATAACATGTACATCTTTGGATTTGAACTGTCCTCCATACCTTTACCTATACCTAACCCCTTTAGTGTGAGATAAGTGACTTTTCTCCTATACCTACTGGACTGATTACACTTACCTGAGGGGACTCAAGCTGTACTTGTCCTTTGTGATTGGCTGACTTCGCTTATCATAATTTCCTCCAACTCATCCCATGAGGTGATGTGTTCATGGAATCACCAGTGCTTTTTAGAGATATTTGTATTTGCCAGAGTTTTCTAATGCACTCATCTATTGATGGAAATTGAAAATGTTTCCAGTTCTTTCCTATTGTAATTAAATCACAATAAACCTTGGGGCCCAGATCCCCCATTTCTTACCTTTTCTAAGTATATTCCCAGATAGCTGCGTCATAAGGTAGCTCAATTTCCATTTGCTTTAAATTTCTCCGGATTGCTTTCCACAGAGACTGTATGTATCTACACTACCACCCACGGTGAAGAAGTGTTCCTATCTTGCCACATTTTTTCCAACATTTGTTGCTCTCTGATTTTCTGATTTGGGCTATCCTCGAGAGTACTAGCTGATATCTCATGGTTATTTTAATTTGGATTTTTCTAATTACTAATGATCAGGAACTTTTTTTTCATATTTTTATTGCCCATTCAGGTCTCCTCCACAGTGAAACTTCTGGTCAGGCTCTTGGCCCACTTTCTCAGGGGGTTTTAACTGTTTTCTTCTTCAAGCAGGTTGTGAGGATATTATAGATTTTAGTAACGAGCCCTTTGACTGTTATGTCATTGCTAAAAATCCTTTCCCAGTCTGTGGGTTCTCTTGTTACTCTCTTGGTGATTTCACTGCATACAAGTTTTTTATCTTAAATATATCCCACTTGTCAATTCCAGATTCACTTGTGTGTGTATCCTTCACTATTGCAGTTAGCCTATATATTCCCTGAGTCAAGGTTCTCAGATTTGCCCCTATTCTTTCACGAAAGTTCCTGATAGTTGGGAGATTTACTTCTAGGTCTATGATTCACCATGAGTTTATTCTTATGCCTGAGTTGAAGGTAGGGATCTTGTTTCATTTTCTGTTTTCACTTTTCAACCTCTCACTTGATACTTTTTGTGCCCTTATAGATCACTTGTCTGTATGCGGATTGTTTTCTTTATGGGTTGTCTGTTCTTTCCCTTGGTCTTAGCACCTGTCATTTTTCTAGTACCCACCCTCTTTTCAACACTTTGGCTGTGGAGTAGGTGTTAAAGTCAGATAAGGCGAGTCTTCTGACTTTGTCCTCATTCTGAAGGAGTTCCCAGCTAATTCTGTGCTTCCTCCATCTCCATTTTGAAATTGGTAATCAGTTTTTCCAATTATTTAAAGAAGGTTGTTGGTATCTGAATTGAGATAGTGCTAAACTTATAACTATATTGACATTTTTTTTCTATATTGAGTCCTCTGATCCATGGGATATGCTTCTATTTGTGGAGATGCTTTTTGATTTTCTGTAGTAGGATCCTGTAGTTTTCTTTGTATAAGTATTTCTGTTTGTGTGTTAAATATATCCCCAGGTATTTCAATTTGTTCCTGGTTGTTGTGAAGGGTTCTGCCTTCTTGATCTCCTCTTCCGTTGTTTTGTCCTATGTACGTAGCAAACCAAGAGACTTTTGTTTGTTGATCTTGTAATCTACCTCTCTTCCACCTTCCTCTGTTGTTGCCGATGTTCCTAATGTAGAGTTTTTGAGATTTTTCAATGTATAGAGTCATGTTATCTGCAAACAGTGATACTTTCACCTTCTCCTTTCATATCCAGTTACCTTTGATGTTCTTCCATTGCCGTATGGTCCAGCAGATTTTTCCTTTGGTAGTTTCCTGGTAATCATAGTTATTACTTCTTTTTCTATGGATCTGTTGAGATTTTTTACTTTTATGTGGGATGATTTTGGAAGGGATTGTTTTGCCTCATGCCTCCTTATACCTCCTGTATGATGTTGAAAGTAAGTGCATCCTTGTCTGGTCCCCTTTTTCAATGGGATTGTTTATATCTTTATGCCATGGACTATCATGTTGATTTCTGGCTTTTTAATAACTTAGGGAATTTTCCTTCTATTTCTAGCTTCTTGAGCATCTTAATTAGGAATGGCTGCTAGATGATGTCAAGAGTTTTTTTCTGTGTCAATCAATATTATCAAGTGATTCTTACCCTTTTCTTATCAATATGGCCAATAATAATTATGGATTTTTGGATGGTGAGCAATCCCGGCCATTTCTGGTATGAATCCCACCTGAGCATGATGGATGATAAGTTTTATATACTTTCATATTCAATTGGCCAATATTTTGTTAAGAATTGTTGCATCTAAGTTCATTGGAAATATCGGTCTGTAGTTCTCTATCCCTGTGGGATCCTTGCTCTTTTTAGGAATCAAAGTTATACTGAATTTGTAGACTGAGTTGTGATTTTGCTGTCTTTTTCTATGCTCTGGAATAATTTGTAGAGGACCAGTGTCAACTCTTCCTGGAATGCTTAGTAGAATTCTCCTGTGAAGCAGTCTAGTCTGGGAAAATTTTTCTTTGGTAGTTTCATGATAACCATAACTATTGCCTCTTTTGCTATGGATCTGGTAAGGTTTTTGACATCTACCTTCCATAATCTGGGGAAGGATTCTTTTCCCAAATAGATGTCCATATCATACATGTTATTGAATTTATTAGAATATAGACTTTCACGGGTACTTTGTGATTATCCTTTAAATCTCGGTGGGATCTATTATGCTTTCCCCAGCTTCATCCCTTATTCTGGCTATTGGTAATTGATCCTTCTTTTTATTGGTTTGGCATGCCAGTTGTACGTCTGTTGATGCTTTCAAAGAATCACCTATTTTTTTTGCATTATTCTCTTGTCTTCCCACTCACTTAACTCTCCCTTGATATTTATTATTTCTTTTCTTTTGCTATTGAAGAAGGTATTCTGCTGCCTCTTTTTTAGTTGTTAGAAATTTTGTGATAGCATATCAGTCATAAGTTTCCTTTTACAAATATGCACTTATTGCTATCAAACTTCCTTTGATAACAGCTTTTGCTGTATCCCATAGATTTTGGTATGTTGTATTTACGTTTCATTAGTTTCTGAAAATTTTCTAATTTCCTCTTTATACTGGAGGATCTAAATTCCTCTCTATTCTGGAGCAGTCTCCATTTTTGTTGCAGAAGATCATCTCTTGCAGGCAACACATTGATGGATTATGTTTTTGGAGCCAGTATTCTAGTGTTTGTCTGTTAATGGATGAGTTGAAACCATTGTCATTCAAAGTTAGTTATCATGATCTGTGGATTTATTGCTGTCATCTTGTACATTTTGGGTTGTATGGTGTCCTATTCCTCTTCATATCAGTGTGCTGTGTTTGGGGGAGGGACTTCATTCTTGCTTTCTTTTCCCACTGAGGCCATGTTATCTTGGTAATTGTTTTCAGTGTGTTGGCCTCTGGGTGGAGTTGGGCTATATGAGAGTCTCCAGTTTGTGTCTGGTGGAGATTGGTCTTCTACCCATACAGAGTCAGCAAGGATTTTCTATCAACTTGGGTGTCTTAGAGAATATTCTTTGAGGTTTCCCTTCTTATAGAAGACTCTTATCTGGAAGACTACCTTAATAGATAGTTTGCCATGATAGAGAATTTCTTGCCATAATAGTATTTTTCTTCATATTTACAAAGATTTTATTCTACTCTCTCCTCCTCTTCCTGGTATCAGCTGACTGGTCTGAACATATTCTTACCTGAGCACCACTATATATGTAACTGCCTTTTTTTTTTTACTTTTGCTGCTCTTTAAATTTTCTCTTTTAACAATAAAATTATACTACTGTGAATGAAGGGGAATGCAGAATGGCGACCTAAATCCCATCTCTAGGGCTGCAGAGCTGGACTGAGACAGGTGACTGTACATTTGCCACTGGCCTGTTGGGGCATGACTACAATTGTCTGGCCACAACTTCTAGCCTTTTAGGGAGTCTCTGTGGAACCCAAAACTGTTTCATGGCTTGGGCCATTAGCTATCAGAATTTATTTGCTTTTCCCACTTTGTTATGTTAAAGTCCTGACTGTAATCTAGAGATTAGCAGAGTGGGTTTGGGACTGACTGGAACTGAATTCTCCTCCTGCTGCACTCCTGTGTCATAGCCTGCAAGTTTTCTTCTGGGGAAGCATTCTATCACAGGTAAATATCCCAGCAACTCTTCAGTTGCTGCAAATTATTTTCTAATTACCTATCATTACCTACTCTGGAATCCATGGAGCTGTGGTGAGGGTGAGAGTGGCTGATATAGTCTCTCTCTCTGACCCTAGTCTGCAGAGACAGGGAGGAGAGCAGAGAGGTTTTGTGGCTAGTTCTCAGAGGTTCTCTGAAAACCTGGGATTATAACCACTTTTAGACATAGCTTGGGACATAGGAAAGGCTGATAGAAGCTGCCCTGCTTGACCTGGCAAGGGTTCAGCAGTGTCTACAGACAGACACAGTGATCTCAAGTTGCTTCATTGGTGAAAATCACAAGTAGAGCTCTTAACTGGACTCTAATACACTAAATTTATTTTTAGCACCCAACCTCCTGATATTTCCTTGTTTACCTCTTAATTTTATAGTATAGTAACAGGAAGCAACATGTGGGTGACCCTTCCTGGACAACATCTTGATGCAAGTAGGTGAGAAGTTTGTTCTCTGCTTTTTATAATGATGAGCTTTATCAGAATAATTCTGAGGATTTAAAATTTCTTTATGTATACCCTATTGAAGCTAGAGTCTTTCAACTTTATCAGTAAATGTTGTGAGCAGTGTTTTAACTTCAGAAACTAAATTTGTGTCATCTACATGTCTTAGGTTTGTACCTATCAGGTTGTTGTAATGTGCTGTAATGTTCTCTGTTGCTATAATGCAACCAGTTATGGTGAAGTGAAATTGTTTGATATGGCTCTTCTAGTGACTGAATGCAGGCATGCTAATAAGATGCAAATGACTCTAGCTCGTGGACTAATCAGTTTTGTCATTCTTCTGAGAACAAAGAGGAGTATCAGAAGCAAGAAAAGAAGAAATTCCAAGATCCTCCAGAAAGAGCAGTCACTCGTGGAGCATGTTTGAGATTCCTGCTTGAATTGGTAGAGGTAGCAGAAGTCAAGCCTCACTGAGACAAGAGCAAAGAAACTACACTGAGACCATGAGGCATGACAAATGGGGATTGCTGGCATTGTGAAGCAGAGTTATGGCCTTTCAAGCCCTCAGAATAAGATCCATTAGGTTCAACTGGCTGAGATGTTGAGGATCAGAAGGAGAGATTAGAATAAAGACTGAGGAGGCTGTGAAAGAAGACTGCATCTCTAATGTTTCCAGATCTTGCTTTGTCGCATATAGTTAATCATAACAAACTTCTCTGATTATTGTCTAGAAGACCCTGCAATCTTTGCAGCAGTTATGTAAATGGCTTTGAAAAGAGTGGTTGGTGTTATAATGAGGTAAATTAAATTTGAATGTTAGAGGCATGTTTGGCCTCTGCCTGTTAGAGTTGACCTTAGATTGGAGTGGAATTACATTCCTACCACTATTTGAAATATTAGCAGGATCATTCAGTGAAGTTTCCAGACTAAGAAAAAGTAGGAGAAGGGTTTTGGAATATACTTCAGAAAACTAGTCAATGAAAGCATTATTATGCAACAATGTTATTGTTATGCACCATTCAATTAATATTCAACTCATAATGACCTGCAATTCTTACTAAAGCACATTTTCCTCTTATGAAGTAAATGGGTGGTTCCAGCTAGCCAACCTTTCAATTAGCAGCCAAATTTTTAATTATTTTGTCATCATGACTCCTTGATGGAACTCTACAGTGAAAAGAGCTGAGAAAGTGTGTGTTAGTTGGGGTAGACTAGAGAAACAAATTCATAAATACATATATATAAGGGAGAGGTTTATTTACAAGAGGAATGAAACATTGATAAAGCATCTCAATCCAGTCCAATCCAAGTCAAAAAGTCCTGTATTAGTCCATATGTCTGATGCCAATTCATAAGTCCTCTTCAGACTCATGAAGCACATGCAACAATTCCAGGAAAATCACAGGCCAGTGGCAGCAGAGATTTGTGTATCTAGTGGTGGTAGAAACTTCTCAGCACTGGTAGGATTCTCCCTTTAACTTTTCTGGCCTCAGAGGTTTGGTTCCATCAGTGTAGGCCCATGTGGTTTCTCCTCCAGGATGGCTCACAGGGAGTCAGCATGTGTCTTTTCAGTAGAGCTTCTCCAAGAGACTGAGTCCATATTCTCTCACCTCCACGGTGTGGGGGGAGGAGGGGTGGAAATTATGAGATTTCCCTGAATTCTCAGAGAAAGCCATGCACACACAGAGGTATCTGGAGACTTTCTCTAGATTGACAGGCTAGACTCCACTCCTACACTCCCAATCATGAAATTGACACAAGTACATGATTACAGAGACCACACAAATTTCACACTGTCACATAACCTGTAACCATATGGAATTTTCCAACAGCAATGAAATCATATCTGTACCTAACAGGATAAAGCTAACATGTGCCACCATGATTTAAAAATAATGAACTCTTGGCTCAAGCTATGAGTTCAAGATTTCCAAGGAACCAGTTTCTTCTTCAATCAGTCAATCTGGCCCTTAAGCAGGCCTCTCAGACTGCAAATATCCTGAGTTCCCCAAAACACTGGGTATGGCTAATCTCTTCAGTGACTTCTTTGTAAGTATGTCCTAAATCCATATAAAGGTCAAATTAATGGCTTGAGGCAAGTAGATTTACAAACTCTCTATTTTCATACTTCCCAATAACCGTTCATATACATCCTTATACCTACAATCATAAAGCATAAAAAATCAGAATAAGCAACATAGAATCAGATACTAAACTCAAATCTTAAAACAGTCCATTTTAATCCTTATTCAGCTTATCTAAATCCTTATCTAATTAAATCCTATTCTAATTACCCAAGAAAAAAATGGAATTAGGTCTTTGAAGGCATCAAATTAGCACTAATATGCTTCTGCCACCACTGGATACACAAGATTCTGCACCCACTGGCCTGTGATTGTCCTGGCATCATTGCATGTGCTTCATGAGCGGGAAGAAAACTTTATATATTGGCATCAGATATATGGGCTAATATCATACTTGTGGACTTGGACTGGATTGGGTTGGGATGCTTTCTCAATGTTCCATTTCTCTTGT
This sequence comes from Nesogale talazaci, assembly GCA_004026705.1. Classification (NCBI taxonomy): domain Eukaryota; kingdom Metazoa; phylum Chordata; class Mammalia; order Afrosoricida; family Tenrecidae; genus Nesogale; species Nesogale talazaci. The sequence goes on along the minus strand of PVJH01011164.1, from coordinate 15,073 downwards.
ATATAAACTTCTCTCTTATATACATATGAGTGTTTATGGATTTGTTTCTCTAGTCTACCCAAACTAACACACAGTGGATCTCACAGTAAGGCATAATCAGCCAGATGTTCTTTATAATAATTTTAATTATAATTTGATTTATTACTACAGTGAATATAAAATCTTTCCACCCAATGGTGATCCTTCATAAGAGACCTTGAATATTCTGGTGATTAAGAGTTATTTACTCAGACAATTTAGTAATTAAATTTTGTCCATGTCAACAAGTCATAGTGATGCTCTTTTTCTACTTATTGATTCCATTAGAAATGAAAATGCAAAATAATTCTAGATACTGTGGCATAAACTCCTTCCTATCTCTATGCTCAAACAAGAGCTAAATCTTTGGAATCTAGTCATATCAATTCTTAGATATAAAAATTCTCTGAAATTTTTCAGGAGTATGAAAGATGTAAGTTTATTTGCAGCAACCCACATGGGCAAAGCCTCTGACCACAGTGGAAGGACCTGAACAGCCTTGCTATCACACAGAAATCTTTGTAAAATTGATGATGACTCGATTGTTGGGTTGACCCATTTAAAGTTTTTCTGTTTTTAATATCTTATTTTCTTTTTGGTTGTGGTTTTTCCATGTTTTGTCTACTCATTATTATTGAGGTTGGTTTGTTGGATTTCTCTTTGTCTTTTGTGTGGCTTTCTGTACATGAAATTCAGAATAAGTAGCTTTATAGAAATAGTAACTGGATTTATAATTTCCTAGGGCTGTTACCGGAAATGTTAACAACAATGAGTAAGAAAAGGAAATATGCTAAAACTGATTGTGATAATGATTACACAAATCTCCTTAATGCTATTTGAATAATTAAATTGTATGGTGTGGGAGGCAGAAATTTCCCAAGTCTAGTAAAGCTGACTTTATATTTTGGCTGTCCGTCATAATGCTATAGTGAATTTCACTTTCTTCTGCAGACTGTAAAAGTCAGAACTTTTAATCCATCAGCCAACCTGCAGGAGAAAGATGCTATGCATCAGAAATGACTCAATGGAAGTCACTATTGATTGAGCAGTTGGTCGATTGAGTCATGGTTAGAGTTTCAGAAAAATTAGGATTGTTACTACAGACTTTTTAGATACTTTTCTCAAATGATATAATGTTTTAGAAAATAAGATACTGAAGCCAAAAACATGGGAAGTTTAGGACAGATGATCCCTACAGGACCAGTGGTGAGAGTGGTGATACTGGGAGGGTGGAGCAAAGGTGGAGTAGAAAGGGGGAACCAGTTGCAGGGATCTACAGACAACCTCCACCCTGGGGTACAGACAATAGGGAAGTGGGTAAAGGGACACACTATACAGTGTATAATATGACAAAATAATGATAATTTGTAAATTATTAAGTGTTCAGGAGGGGAGGGGAAATATGGGCAGCTGATACTGGGGTCCTAAGTAAAAGGAGGATACTTTGAGAATAGTGATGGCAACAAATGTATAAATCTGGTCTTCATACAATTGATGTCTGTTTTTATTGTGATAAGAGTTGCATGAGCCTTAAATAAAATGATTTAAAAAAAAGATGTAAGTTATTCTTAAAATATTCCCAACATTCATCATAATAATAGGATTATTAATAGGAATGTATTTGAAATATGTTTTAAACACAGAAAGCTTATAATTAGAAGTGTTACTATATATGTATATCTACATATATATAAGAACTTTCCTAATATTGAAAAACAATAATGAACAAATGAACACTTGGGTAATAATCTTATAATGTGGCATTCAGATCTCCTAGTAAAGAAGAGCATTGCAAAGAAACGTGCTTAAATTTCTATTTAAGAACTTCAACCAAGGGTTCAAGTAGAGAGAAACTATTTTGAAAATTATGATGGCAACATATGTACAAGTGTAATTGACACAATAGACGTATGTGTGGATTGTGATAATATTTGTAAGAGACCTTAATAAAATGAAAAAGCCTTTCAGAGTCCTTAAAAAAGAAAAGAACTTTAGTTAAAAGATTTGTTCTTTTTCATGACATCATTCACAGAATTTACATAAAAGTTACTATTGTTCTCAGGAGATACCAGTACCTGGAAAAGGTAACATAGAGAGTCAATGAAAAAGAGAAAGGTTCTCAATAAGATGGATTGATATCTTGACTGCAACAATGGGTTCAAGAATAGGAACAATTGTGAGTGAGATTGGTAAAAGCCAGGCAGTGATTTGTTCTTGGTTTTTTGTTTGTTTGTTCGTTTTGTTTTGTTTGGGGGGAGGGGAGCATCACTGCCCTCTGGTGGGAGTGGGAGGCCCAGCCTTGCTCTTGGAGAGCTGCTGCTAGATTTGAACCGCCAAGTCAGTGGGCCACTGTCCTGCACTCAACCACTACGCCACCAGGGCTCAGCCCCCATGATTTGTTCTTTTGTACATAAATTCACTATGGGTTTGAAGTACTCAATGGCATCTAACAGCAACAGCATAAGTTTACTAGTAGTATTTACTTTATTTTCTAGAATGACACATTGCTAGCAGCAGACAGGGCCAGAAAAACACACTCATTGCAAGATGTACAAATAAGACTGACAAGTGGGCACATGACTAATTCTCTTCTACCCATTCCCGTCTGAGTTACTAGAAATGTTGCCTTAATGCCTTTTGACTTTTGGTGCAGTCCCCTTTTTGTTTATTATTAGCTTTAATCTTACAAAAATATTATGTTCCTTTCTCCCCATTCTTTTAATTTCTCAACTGATATTCTATGTTATTCAACATTTTAAAATTGTATGTTTATTGTTAGCCTTTGTTAAATAAAATCAGAAAAAAAATATTTCTCTTAGTTATATCATGGTTCATGAGATACCAGTCAGTAACCAAGGCATGAAACCAATTCCAGGTAGAGATGGAAAAAGAGAAAAAAGTACCTGACTCTTAATAACCTCCTTAAACGGTATTATTTTAAGAGATAACATTATGATTGTGCTCCTTTTTAAACTTTATCAGTCAAGCCTGAAACTTACTTTTCCCCTTGACTTCAGATGGATGAGTGCATCTGTTAGCTATTTCTGTATAAAAAACCTTCTCAAACTTAAGGATCAAATTTAAAATAATAATTTAGTTCCCAATATTATTGTCAGCAATATGTTGAGCTCAGTTGGGTTATTCTTTTGGTCTCTTTAAGCAGTAATGTACAGTCAGCAGTGGATCAGCTTTTTCTGGCATAACTAGGTTTTCTTTCCTTGTGTGTAACTTGGCTGACATGGGATGATTTATCTTTCAGTAATACAGTCTGTCCTTCTCCAAATGTCAAAACTGAGATAGTTTATTGAAAGACTGAATTCCCAAGTCAGACAGAGAGAGGGAGAGAGAGAAAGAGAGAGAGAGAGAAGGAAGGAGAAAGAAAAAGACATTTGATACCAAACCTTGGAACTGGCACAGTTCTTTAATCTAATGTTGTTTTTTGCCTTGGGTTAATCTAAACATTCATTTTGCTGAAGGCAATGCATTTAGAAACACTATAACTAATATTTAAATGTTGATATTAATATTTAAATTAATATTTCATATTAAACACTGACATGTATTTAGCTTAGCTTGTGAATGTATTATCCTGAAGTCCATTAACATTTCTATTATAAACAAAACATTATTCTTAGGCATTTCTACACTTAAGCCGGATAAACAATTTAACATAAAGGCAAATTTAACAAATAGTCCATAGTATAAACTACACAAGTTTTTTATCTTTGTGAAATTATGGTGGTTTTATAGCAGATAGGATTTGTCAGGTGCTGGATTTTCTTCTTCTTTTTTTTTTTTATTGTTTTTGGGCATCACTGCTCTCCGGTGGTGGGAGTAGGAGGCCCAGCCCCACTGCTGGAATTGAACCTCCATCCCAGTGGGCCGCAGTCCCGCGCACAACCACTGCGCCACCGGGGCTCAGCCCTAAATTTTCTAAATTACATTAAATTTCTAATCTTCAAGAGAATACAATAATTCAAAGAGTATGATGAATTTTATCAACCTACCTTGAAGATTACTTCAAAAAAATAGATGTACATATGAAAGCAGGCTAAAGTTACATTCTACTCATTTTAAACTACCCCAGACACAAATTAGTGCTTACAATCTTCTATCTTCTTTGTTAACCTTGTCATTAATTGTTCATCATTTTCTGATCATCAACCATTATTTTGCTGATCACTAACCATATTCAGATATATGGTAAATCAATATGAATGGTAAACTACACCAGAAACTCCTCTGTAATATATAAATAATAAAGAAAGCTTGTCTTAAAACGCTTTCAGTGAATTAAACATACTATCTGCTAAGATGTTCTTTAAAAGGTGATGTTTTATATTCTTTTAAAAATACGACCTTCTCAGGCAAATACATCAAAAATGAGGATCTGTGTTCTTAAATATTGACTCTTTTCACTCACATTGCTTAATTCTGATTTTTTCTCCTCTTCTCGGTTTCTACTGCAGTTTTCAGACAAGAAATAGCTTGTTTTGAAATTTACCCCCACTTCCCTTTTAAACAATGGGGTTAAATACTTAGCTCTGCTGAAATTAAGTAATACTCTTAAGAACTTGAAAGCTCAACTAACATGTCTTTTTCTCTCTGTCTCTTCAATGTAAGAGCAAAACTTTATTGTCTTTATAGATTCAAAGGAGAAGCTCTTTAAGAGTGAGCCACCCTTTTGGGTAAACATGATTTAAGTGAAAACTCAGAAGACTTGCATTACATTTTTCCAAATATTTCTATAATTGTTTATGAAGAATCAGAAAATATGTAACAGTGAAATATTAGGACACCATTGGGAAAGTTTTCTAAAATTTTATTATTCTCATTGCATCCATTACACTCATTAGGCAATTGTCTATTAAGGATGTAGTACTAACTAATCATAAACATCTATAAAAATGATTATTTCAGCCTCACCCATGTTACTAAGTGGCTATGGGGTGAAGCAAAATATATTTACATAATTAACTACATCTGCTTTCTTAAAAGAACTGCATTACAAGGTTAAATTAAATGTGTGGTGTGATTAGGTATAGGAATCATACTGTGGTATTAATAAGAAAGCTTTTCTGACTCCCGGAAGTACAAATAGTATGTACGCCAACTTGAGTTCTAAATGACTTGGTGTCAGGCAACTAGTGTTTGAGGTGGTCCTGGAATTTCTCATTTAACTAACCTAATATGAGTTCTATTATTTAGGATATTCTAGTGCATGATGATATTCATGATAATGTAATTTTGATAAGGGTGGGGAATACTTAGGAAAATCACAGTTAATAGACTAAGCATTTTGCATGTTTTATTCTCAAGTACTCCTTGCAATAGATTTTTGAGATTACTTCTGAGATTACTACAGGTTTACAAAAGGTAGAATGAGGTTCCAGTGGCTTGAGTCACTAGCCAAAAGTTACAATACAATAAAAAATATAGCAAGAATTCACTCCAGGCAACTGCTTTTCAGAATCCCCATTCTTGACACCCAAACAGATCTTTTCTGTTATTGAATCCCAGGGTATGGCCCCCTCACTATTCTGGATGCATGGTTTCATGTTGCAGCCACTCCCTATGCCTGATCTCTTCTCCCATAGAAGCGGTGCATAGTGCTGGTAATAGTATAGATATTGAAAGTGAATAAACATGTATCCAGATTCTCTGCTATCTCAACAGGTGATATCATTTATTCTTATTTGAGGGCCAAGAAATAATCTTTACTTTGCTAAATACTTTGAGGCTTAAATGAGGAAAGCAAGGGTATCACATTAAACTACATTTTCTTCATTATACCTGGATCTCTCCAGCTTTAATTCCAATTATTTTTCTTCTGCCTGGAGGATCTTCCAAATAAATTTTCTTCTGAAATAATCCTATCATGAAAGCATTGTTAGCTGTAATATTTCTGACAATTCTTCAAATTTTAAGCTTTGTTTCACTCTTCTCTATGACCTCATGACTCATCTCTACCTACCACTGAGCACAGGCTTCCCATACATGTACACTGATACCACCTGTAAACATTTCCCATATCCTATCTTGTAGAAAATGAATGAATTACTCGCTAGGAATAGGACCATGGTTTTCGCAATTTTTCCCTTATAATTTTTCCCTTCATTTACCATGGTAATTAGTTTATAATAAATGCTCTATAAAGTTTTATTGCAGTAAATATTTTATTCTTAGATCACTGAAAGCTTGATATTCCAGACACATGCATATAAAGTGGGATGTTCCTAACATCTGCCAAGCCTAGCTGGGAGAATCAATTTAGAAAACATCTCTCTATTCTGCTGTCTCTCTTATTTTGTGACCTTTAAGCTTTAAGAGAGGAACATTGTATTACAGTATCATCCATCATTATTTAGCCTATGTTCAGTGAGAAAAGGGAAGTTTCAACAATAAAACTCAACGCAAAATGCAAAAGTTTGTCATGAGTTATTGACCTCATTATTATTCTGAATTTTCAGCAGTCTACCTGCTTTTGAAAAAATTCTGGATACACAGCTTATTGTTTCTATCATATTCTTTTCATCAGTATATTCTGTAAGTAATACTACTAAAAGGGTTTCTTCAAAATCTGTATACTTGTGTGTCTGAAGGCTTTTAATAAGACAACAGCAAGATCTGTGCAGTATTGTAAAGGTTATGTGGTTGGAAATCATATGATGACTTGCTTAAAAATCAGAAGAGAAAATAATCTAGGGCTTAAGAGAGAGTCATAGTAGACTTTCCAACAGATTGACAGATGAGGTCTTTCACATCCTTGCCCTTATCTACAATGTTCAGCCCTATTTCTAACTGCAATATCCCCTGCAACCTTTCCTGTCTCTAAGTCTTTGGACATAAATGGCCAGAATGACTGTCTGCACCTGTCAAAAATAAAAAGTCCTAAGGTCCAATTCAATTGCCAGATTCTGAACCCCTTGATAATAGTTATGACACTTGGTACTCTTCCTGTAGCATTCCAAATCTCATGGCGGTGCTAGGAAAGTGCGAGGAAACATAAAAACATTTTATCATTTTAATATTTGGATTTGCCTTTAAGGAAATATATTAATATTCTGTTTATTTGCAAGGACATTGAAAATTAGAAAGGTAACTTGCATATTGGCACTCAACTTGAAACTGGCAGTGCTTGGATCCAAACTTGGACCAAGTCGCTAAACACTAACTTGTCACCACTGTGTTTACTAACATCCTTGCTGTGAATATTATCATTGTCTGTGCATTTTCTTTCTGGCATCAAGCTCAATGGGCCTCATATCAGAATTTGTATTTTAAAATTATTATTTGCATTCAAATAAGATGTGTTCATCTTTCTTTTCTTAAGATGTGTTCTTTACCATATATTTTCCACCCTTGACTGTGACTGATACTAGTAAACGTTATCCTTGTCTCTTAAAAGCAACAAATCAAAATGCAGGCCAAATAAATGGAAATATTTATCCATTTAACTATTAGATTTCAGATAGCACAATCTCCTAAAATTGTTAAAGAGAATCCTATTTGTTGTCAACTCTTTAAAATTAAATGCATATTAGAATAATTAGATATTTCCTTTTCCAGCAAGATTAAAAGACTAGAAGACAACTTGAAAAACAGCACAACTAGCTATACTTTGCTGAACCCAAACTTATCTTATGGTGCTATCAATATAAAAATTATTTAAAATATATTTACTGTAGTAAAAAAAATATGTTTAAAAAACATTTAAATGGAGTTAGAATCACCTGACCAGAGCTCCTGATGTCAGACCAAAACATTGGGAGGTTAAGTGAAGGAAACTTGGTAGTGGAGTCCTGAAACTAGAATCAGGGTACCATGGTCTGCAGTGAACCCCACTTTTTCAAGTTTCCACTCACAAAGTGAGCCAAGAATGCATGAAATCACTCCAGGTTTGGCATGCTGAGCTCCTGGGTTCCAGCTGAGCAATTACCTGTGCCCTAGGTTTGTGTCCCCAGGCTGACACCCAAAAGAGGACATAGTCTCAGAGAGAGGAGAAGCTCGCCCCATATTTAGGTGCCTTGAGCTCATAGCACAGGGATTGGGTTCAGCATGGGTAGCCATAGATTCAGAGCAATTGAAAAGACATCAGGAAATTTACCTGAGTCAGATCTTGGTGTGGCAGAACACAAGCAGGTAGCCCAGGGAGTGAATTCAATTCCAGTTGACTGAGAAGAAATTAACCTCCCTGGTAAACTGGATATCCTCCTCTGGGAGTCAGTGTGACAGTCCCCAAATCAGGGCACTCCATATACCCACTATATAAAGAGAGAAAAAATATTTTCTTGATAAAAGCTTCAAACCCCAGGCTCATAATTTACATCCAAGGCAACTGGTAGAAAGAGTTCTTTAACATACATTTGTATAATAAAGGAGCCCATACTAAAAAAGAACAGAAGTTACCTACAGAGCTCAAAGGCTATGGACATAACAAAGACCCTTTCTAGAGCAAGCTTCAGTTTCAAAATAACTTGAAGATAGATCACAGGCAGGGAAACAAGTGAACCTGAGTAAATTCAAGCACATAGAGATTATACAGAGATCTCTCTCCATAAGAACAGAAATCAACAGGACAACAAAGAAAACAAGGGCAAACAATTGGAGGATGAATAATTCTCTGTTATTAAGTTGGCTTGTTTTTATATATATATAAATAACTTTTGTAGTATTGAGGAATTTTCCTTCTATTCCTATCTTCTTGAGTGTCTTATACAGGAATGGGTATTGTATATTGTCAAATGCATTCTCCACATCTATTGACATTATTATGTGGTTCTTAAAATCTTTCCAGTCAATGTAACAAATAATACTAATGGTTTTTTGTAGTTGAACCATCCCTGCATCCCTGTTATCAATCCCACTTGGTCATGGAGAATTAATTTTTATACATACTTTTGCTTTCTATTGGTCAGCATTTGTTAAGGCTTTTCTATATCAATGTTCATTGGGGATATTGATCCTTGACTTTTTAGGTATCAGAGTTATGGTAGCTTCATAGAAAGACTTTGGAAGTTTTCCAACTTTTTCTATGTTTTGGAAGAGTTTGTGTAGGATTGGTGTCAGTTCTTCCTTGCATGTTTGGTAGAATTTTCCTGTGTAGTAATCTGGCACAGGTGATTATTTTTCTTGGTAATTCCTTGATAACTTTGTCTATTTCTTCCACGACTATGGGTCCGTTGAGGTTCTTGACATCCATCTGGGATAGTGTAGGTTGTTTTTCCAAGTATTTGTCCATGTCTTCCAAGTTATTGAATTGACTAGACTACAAGCCTTCATAGCATTATGTAATTATCTTTTTGATTTCATTAGGGTCTATTACAATGTTCCCAGTTTCATCCCTTATCCTTCCAATTGAAATTTCTTCCTTCCTTTCTTTGGTTAGGCTTGCCAGTGGTCTATCAATTCTGTTGATCCTTTTAAAGAATCAACTTTTAGCTACACTAATTTTCTTCATAGTTTTCTTGTTTTCCCTTGCCTGTATCTCAGCTCTGATTTTATTATTTATTTTGTTTTCTATTAGTAGAATTGTTCTGTTGCCTCTGCTCTATTTAGTGTAGTTTTTTATTAGAATCTTCCTTTCTCATGTGTGCATATATCACTATCAGCCTTCCTTTTATAAAGTCTTTGCTGTATTGCAAAGGTTTTGGTACATCATATTTTCATCTTTTTTCATTTCTAAAAACTTCTTGATTTCATCTCTGCTCTGGGCCAATACCCACTCCTTCTGCAACAAAAGTATGTATAAAAATTAATTCTCCATGACCAAGTGGGATTGATAACAGGGATGCAGGGATGGTTCAACTACAAAAAACCATTAGTATTATTTGTTACATTGACTGGAAAGATTTTAAGAACCACATAATAATGTCAATAGATGTGGAGAATGCATTTGACAATATACAATACCCATTCCTGTATAAGACACTCAAGAAGATAGGAATAGAAGGAAAATTCCTCAATACTACAAAAGTTATTTATATATATATAAAAAAACAAGCCAACTTAATAATCAATGGAGAAAAGATTTTAAAAAACCACCAAAAAAGGATACCAGACACCAATGCCCCCTGTCCCCACTCCTATTTAGCATTGTATTGGATGTCCTAGCTAACGACATAAGACAAAGAAAAGGCATCGAAGATATTTGTCTAGAGAAGGAAGAGGCGATGCTATCATTATTCAAAGACAATAATTTTTCACTCTGCAAATCTCTGAAACTTCACAAGCAGAGGATTGGAAGCGATAGAGGAATATGTCAGACTGGCAGGATACAAGATCAACACACAGAAGTCTATTGGACTGCAGTAAACATTATACAAGATCACAGAAGGAGATCAGAAAGTTGGTACCCTTCAAATGGCCAAGCACAAATTGAAATATCTAGGGTTATGCCTCACTAAAAAAAATGAAAGATTTTTATGAGGAAAACTATACAACACTATTATAAGAAACCAAGAGTGACCTCAGCAAATGGAGAATATCCCATGTTCATGAATCAGAAGACTCAATATAGTAAAGATGGCAATTCTACCCCAAGGCACGAGATAAGTTTAATTCTATAACTATATGAATCCCATCATCCTTGTTCAAATAACTGGAAAAACTGATTACCAACTTCATATGGAAAGGGAAGAAACCCAGAATTAGCAGAGAACTCCTTAGGAAGGACAAAGTGGGTGGTCTTGCTCTATCTGACTTTAGCACATATTGTACAAGCACAGTAGTCAAAACAGTTCAATACTGTTATAACAACAGATATTCAGACTAATGGAATACAGCTGGAGACCCAGAAATAAAAATATCAGCATACAGGCAACTGATTTTTATAAGGGCCTCAAAGATATCAAATGGGAAATAGATGCCCTCTTCCATAAGTGGTGCTGGTAAAAAGGGATATCTGCCGGCAGAAAAATGAAGTAAGACCCTTACCTCAGTCCATGCACAAGAATAAACTCAAAGTGGATTGCAAACAATTAGGACCTTTAATGAGGGAATTGAGATAAATCTGAAAACCTTGGCACAGGGAATACATAGGCTGTCAGAAATAGGGAAGGATACAAATACAGAGGAATCACTAATTGAGAAGTGGAATATAGTGAAAATAAATCACTTGCGTACATTGAAAAATTCACCAAGAGAGTATTAAGAGAGCCTACACTGGGAAAACATGGTTAGCAATGACACATCAGACAAAGACCTTATTACTAAAATCTACAATACTTTGCAAGCTTACAATAAAAGACAAACTGACTGCCCACTGAGGAGTTGGGCAAAGAACCTGAACAGAAGTTTCATAGGAGCATAAATCTAAATGACCAATAAACATATGAGAAAATGCCCCCAATATTAGCCCTAAGAGAAATGCACATTAAAGCAACTATGAGTTTCTACCTTACACCCTCAAAGATACCCCAATTCAAAAAGTGAGAATGTAATACATGTTGGGGGCACTGTCTGGAGATAGGAGCTCTCATCCACTGCTGGTTAACCTGTAGGAATGTGTGTTAGTCCAGGTAGACTAGAGGAATAATTTTCAGAGACACGCATATGGATACAAGGTATGGGTTTATATTCAAGAGGAACAGGACATTGAGAAAACATCCCAGCTCAGTACAGTTCAAAGTCACACATCCGATATTAACCCATATGCCCAAAATCAGTCCATAAAGACTCCTTCCAACTCACGAAGTCACAGGTCAGTGGGAACAGAGTCCTGGCACCGACAGGGGTCTCTCCATGGCTCCTCGCTTCTAGGGCTCAGGGTCCATCAACATCATCCTGTGGTGGCAGAAGCAACTCATCGCTGGCAGAGGCCTCCATATGGCTTCCCCAGCCTCAGAGGTCCGGCTCCATCAGGGCAAAGCCATGTGGTGTCTCCACCAGCTCCTCCAGCCTCCCAGACACCGCCATTCTGTGTTGCCTGTGGTTGATCATCTCTGAAACTAATTCCAAACAACTGGGGAAGATAGTTCCTCATCTTCATGAGGGAAATCTCGCGAGATTTCCCAGGAATCTCAGGTGAAAGCCATGCCCACATAGAGGCCTCATCAGCTACTCAATGGCTATCTCCAGATTAACAGACTAGACACCACCCCTACATTTCAATCATAAAATTAACATAGGCACATGACTGCCACAGTATGTATAACCATTTTGGAAGTCAATTTAGTAATATCTAGCATAGTTTTAGGTTGAATGACTGTATGATCCAGCAACCCCCCTACTGAGCATATACAGAAAAGAGGCAAGAAACAAATCATGAACAAACATCTGTGCTCCAATGTTCATCGAGGCACAGTCCACAATCACAAGGAGTTGGAAACATCCCAAATTTCCATCAATAAATGAATGGATCAAAAAACTGTGGTACATGAATACATTGGAGTACCATGCATCCCTAAAATGCAATTATGATTGCATGAAGCACATTGCTGCTTGGGAAGAACTGGAGGAAATTATGCTAAGTGAAGTAAGTCAAGCACAAAAGGACAAGTTTAACATGCATGCACTGAGGTAAGCTGTCGATTAAAAAAGTGGGACATAGGGGAAAACCTATTACATACCTAGGGTGAGGTCCCGCAACTATATCATGGGTCAAACCCAATCCTGGCATAGATATGGCAGCGAATTAAATAAGAGAGGGGAAATGATATGTGTAATGTGAGAAGCCGCGCACTAATCCCGCCAGGGGAGGGTATTGTTTAAATCTCCACAGGAGGAGAGAGTGACTAGGTTTCAGCCCAATGTGCCAAGATGTGAATACAACATACCAGCATGTACCAGGGAACTAGTAAAGAGGTCTGCGGGGCCAGCCCCAATCCTGACTTTGTGGACACCACTTCCCAGAAGAATTCACTTCAGGTGACAGCACTGGGGCTACAGTTTGGGGTGACGTGCACATCAGATTAGAGTACACAGGAGAAATGCAAAGGAATGGAGAGGGATGAGAGGACATCAGCCCCATCAAGCCTCATCGGCCATGTTCCTGCTCAGCAGCAGACAACGCACCAGGAGGACTGTAGGGCTGGTCCCTCCATAGAAAATGGCATTCTGCACTGACCCAAGATACTGTAGAGGATAGCATTGAAGACACACTGTGGGAATCGAGCATCATGCTGAGGTGAGGCACTGAGGGCATGCAGCAAAGCAGCAGGAGTGGGGGCAGAATGATGAAAACACCAGTGAACACTAAAAATATATTTGGGAGACAGAGTCTGGCTCCCCATCAGACCGAACGGGAAAACACCTGTAAAGGCCAACAAATGGACCTTGAACTATTTAAAGGCTTTTCCATTTTTGTCAGTGGCTTATTTTTGTTATTATTATTTTGTTCTTGCTTTCTACTGTTACTGTTATTGTTTTATTTGTGTTGACATTCTTTGTTGTCTTATTTGACTTTGCCTGGTTTTTGCACTTATTAATGTATCTGCATGTCTACTTAAAACGATAAGCAGGATAAATAATTCAGAGATGAAAAGAACAGACTTAATGTTTCTGGGGGCACACAGGAGAAGGGGAAGTGGGAGAAAGTAAGGGAGTGGGGAACACCAACCCATGGTCAATGGAACAACAAGTGAATTAATATCAATGGAAGGAAGGTCGTAAGATGCCTGATGGGACTCAATCAAGGGCAATGTAGCAGCAAGGAATTTCTAAACCCAAATGAAGAGTGAGCATGATTGTGGGACAAAAGGGACAAAAAGAAGGAAATAAAGGAAAGAACCAGGAGGCAAAGGACACTTTTAAAGGCCTAAATAGAGACATGCATAGATATAAATATATATAATGAGAGGGAAACAGAACTATGTATTTATATCTATATGTTAAGAATTAAGGTGACAGATGGACTTTGGGACTCAACCCAGGTACTCCCTTAACACAAGAACACTTTGTTTTAAAAAGCCGATATTCTGTGATACTCACCCTTCCCAACATGATGGCTGAAAATAAAATGGGTGCATTAGCAAATTTGGTGAAGAAAGCTGATGGTGCCTCTGAGCACCATCTGAGATTTTAAATGTTTGCAAACAAATAATTGGCCATTTAGCTGAGAAGAAACAAAGCCCACATGAAAGAAGCACACAGTCTCTGTGATCATGAGGTGTCAATGGGATCAGATATCAGGCATCAAAAACCCAGAATAAAACCATATTCAAGGTGGGTGACATGGAGTGGAGACCCTTTGCCCACCTGAAGACAACTGGACATCCTCTCACAGAGGGATCATGATGAAAGCCCCAGGGGAAGAGATGAGTCAGTCAGGTTGCAGTATATCACCGATGAAACACACAACTTTCCTCTAGCTTGCTGGCACTTTTTTCACCCCACAATCATGACCTCAATTTTTCCTTATAAATTGGATTAGATCAGAGCATGCACACTACTACAGATAAGAGTTAGTAACACAGGAAATCAAGGATAGATAATCCCCTCAGGGCAAAAAGGAGCGTAGAGATGATACCAGCAGGATTAGGGAGGTTGGTGGCAGAAAGGGGGACTCAATCCCAAGAATCATTCTAGAACACTCTCCCAGGGAAATGAATATCATAAAAGTGGGTGAGGGGTGTAGGAGAATGATGTAAGATATGGGAAAAATAATCTGTAGTTTATCAAGGATTTGTGAGGCAGGGTGAGCAGAGGGAGAGGCGGCAGAAATGGGGAGCTGATATCAGGGGTTCAAGTGGGAAGAGAAAGCTTTGAAAATGTGCACATGTGCTTGAAACATTGGAGGAATATGACAAGAGATGTAAGAGCCCTTAATAAAAATATTTTTTAATTATTTAATGAAAAATGTACTTTTTACAATTAAGAAACCAGAATAATAGAAGCGCATAACAATATGCAAAGATATTAATTTTTAGACTGTACATATTTGAATAAATAATATGAGGAAAGGTTTTTCAATAGACATAAGCAATACAGTTTTTAAGAGAGAAATAGAAATAAGAAACAATGCAAGCAGAAAGGAATCAATAGCATCATTTGCAAACCATCATATAAATATACTGATATTCTATACAAAAATTGCAGAGTGTGATATTTACATAAT
>PVJH01011163.1:0-70154 GCA_004026705.1 Nesogale talazaci | reverse complement strand
TGAGCTTGCACACACTTTCTGGACCTCGGTATGCTCCCCATGAAATAAGGCTGCCACCTTTCTCAGGTGATTTCTAGACTTCCTGTCACTGCTTAGGTGCAGGACAGGTTAAAGGCCCCCTCAAGGTGTGAAGGAGATGGACAACCTTGACGCTGTTGTAGGAATCTCCCCATCCAGCTTTACCCATAATGCTTGAGCACTCTCATACCCCTTAATGTCTCAGTTGGGGTCTTACAGAAATGCTTCCCAGGCTCCATTCAAACCCACCCCCCTGCCCCCATCTTTGGTATCTTTCTTGCCTGGCCCCTCTTCTAGCCATGATAGCTGGTGCAGCCCTTACACAGGCCTTTAAGAAGCCACCCACCATCCCCTATCCCACACCAGTCCAGATGAAGGCCTTTGTATTTTTTTCTTGGGCATACTATTCCACAGTCCAGGTAACGTTGTGTGCATGGGTGACCCCAGTCACACCTCCATTTCCAACCTGGGTCTCTCTGGATTATGGGATCAGACAGATGGCAGCCAAGCAGTCTGCCTGTGGTCCCTAAGGACCCTACAGGATGATAGGAGTGCACTGCCCAGTGCCCTTCTGACCTCCAGTCAGGATTTGGCCATTGCCTGACCTTTCTTCCACTCCCTGCAGGGCAGCCTCCTGGATCCCCTTCCTTTCTTTTCTTCCTTTCTCCCTCCCTCCCTTCATTTTTGTGCTCCACTTTGCACCCGCAGCACGGATAGAAATGATACCACCATGTGGGCTGCCATCTCCATCCCCACTCCTCTGCCCCCAGTGGGAGGATGCACTTCTGGGTGCATCCGCATGCCTCAGGTGGGATGAGCACCTGAGCACTGGAAACCCTGAAGCATAAAGAGTGGGATTCCCCTTTAAGTTCTGGGACTCCCTGTGGCACCCCAGGCAGCCTCCCTGGCCCTGCCAGTGCACCTGTTCTTCTGCCTTCTCTGGGTTCTTCCTGCAGGGCTCTGCGGATTCTGTTACAAGAGCATCTGGCAGAGGGAGGGTTCATGCAGAGCATCATCTTTGCCTTGTCCACAAGGATTCTCCACCTCTCTGCAGCCCAATCCCCGGATGCCCCAGGGCCCTTCCAGCTCACCCCAAACCTTTCACCAGACCCCACTGAGGAGTAGAATGCCACTCGAACTGGTCCCTCTCTGACCTCAGCCTTCTAACTGATTTCACTACATCAGGTCTTGACCCTGGTGTGCGCAGCAGAGGCACCACGAACACTGGGCTCTAACAAACAGATATGCATCTCTGGCAGGATGGGAGGCTGTAAGCTGAAAATCAAAGCCCCAGTCCTAGAGGAAGGCCCTGGGGAAGGTGCCTGTGCCCTTCCAATGCCTGTGAGCTCACCATCCTTTGCAGATCTCAGTAGTTCTGGGCACTAACCTTTCCCAGAGTCTAGTAGGTACTCAGCATAGGGACCCTGAGTCATACACCCCACTTGCGCCTCTTCTTTCCTGGAGGTCCTCAGGTTTCTCCTTCTGAGCGCTGTCCACTCTCATCATGTTTCCCTTGCAAGATAAAAGGTGATGCAGGACACACCCCAGAGAAAGTCCCCTTACATTTCAGAACAGGGCAGTGACCTCGGGGGTCACACCCCATGCTAATCTCCTGACAACTGATTGGCTGATCACATCCTATCATAAAAGATGACATCAGATGACTACATGACTGCATCCCTGCTAAATGTCATCATTTCTTAACTGTCAGACTACAGAGGGTGGTGGCCCAACCAAGGCAACACGTTTTGCTTGTTTGTTTTTGTTTGAGGAGAGAGCACAATTCAATCCAGGTACCCTTACCCTCCCCTCCAACAACCACCCAAACTACTCCTCTGTAAACTTCATTGCACTTAAACTTCATTGCACTTGGTTTTTCATTGCACTTGGAATACAGTGCCTCTGCACCAAGCCCCAGACTCTATAGGGGCCCAGTCTTAGAACATTGTCCTTCCCATTCCCTTGAGTCTTGGGACATCCTGGACGCTTTATGCTCCTTAAAGAGATATCCTCTGGGCACCCCACATGTCCTGCAGTAGGTTCCTCCTCACCCACCATCACTTAGCTGCAGACCCAATGTCAAGATTTCCCTGATCCTGTGATGAAAGAAACCCTCTATATTTCTTTAAAACCCCTCTTAGGTTGCCTCCTTGGCTCCTGTCACAATTTACAATGCTTTGTGATTATTTCACGAGTAATGTGACCCTCCCCAGATTCTAACTCTAAGAACTCGTGCACCAGACAGCTCCCATGACCATCAAGTCAATTACAATGCATGGCTGCCATAAAGGACAGCATCAAACTGCCCCCAAGATCTCCAACACTTTTGTTCTTCATGGAAGCAAACTCCCACTTCTTTCTCCTGAGGAGTGGCTGTCAGGTTTGAACCACTGACCTTCTGGTTACCAGCCAAGCGCTTTTAACCACTGCCTCACCAGGATTCCTCCTGTGAGTGCAGGTACTGTTTTTCTCCTCCATCTTATTCTCCAGTGCTTCCAGGAGTCTTTCCTGTGCTCAGTTAATGTTGCTGATGGGAGAGGGGGAAGGGGTGTGTGTGCGGGGAAGGGGGCGGGACCAGGTGAAGACCATGCACTGCTCACCTTGCTAGTTGATTGGTTGGGATTTTAAGTCCACCCAGTTGCACCTCAGAAGAAAGGGCTGGCTATCTACTGCTGACAGAGCAGCCACTGAAAGCCCGAGGGCTCATAGATCTGCTGGGAGACACAGGGGATCACCGTCAGTGTTGACAGCAGCGGGTGGTACCCACAGCGCCTGGCATCGAGCTGGTAAAATGTGCTGTAAGGAAAGAAAGAGCTATCTGGGACCAAGGTGCCCACGGACTTGGCGAGAATTGGAGCCCAGAGCTGATCTCCACAGGAGACCCCAGCCACCAAGGAAAGCATGCTTGGTCTCAACTCAGACCTTGCTCAGTGAGAAGGGGTCCCTGAGGGCAGAGATGCTGCCGGTTGTCAGGGAGCTGCTTCTGTAGCCAGTTGGTGGCACAGTCCAGCCAACCGGCTTCCTTCCTCAGGAAGGTCAGAGCACATTGA
The DNA here is from genome assembly GCA_004026705.1 of Nesogale talazaci. Lineage (NCBI taxonomy): Eukaryota > Metazoa > Chordata > Mammalia > Afrosoricida > Tenrecidae > Nesogale > Nesogale talazaci. The sequence goes on along the minus strand of PVJH01011163.1, from coordinate 67,086 downwards.
GCAGTGCTGCAGACTTCCTGGAGCCAAGCAGCCCTGCCGCAGGCTGATCATCGCTCTCTTAGTGCTAACTTTCTCCTTAGGAGGGAGCGGGGAGGGGAGTGGAGGCCTCATGGGTCTCAGAGGCAGGCAAGCCTGCAGGCAGTGCTGCTTCCTGGCTGCCTGACCTTGGACACTCACTCACCAAGGGGGACAGTAAAGATGTCAATGGGAGCATGCAGGTGAGCCCAGGGTGGGCTCCCCCCGCCTGACCTCTGACCCATCCTTGACCTTGCCGCCATTAAGCCCTGGTAGGTGACCATATAGCTTGAGCTTCTTTGAGGCACGCAAGATCCCTTGGTCTCCTCAGAGGAGACCAGGATTACTGAACATCTGTCTTCCAAGGGGACAAAGCTGTGCCCAGTCCTTGAGTCGGAGAGCAGGGGTGCTGGCCCATTTTCTGTTCTGCAGTGGCCAAGGGTGGGGCAGACGCCTCACAGCATCCAAGCGCTGATGCCAGCTGCCTGTTTGTCACCTCCCTGGCCCTTCCTTCCAGCCCTGGAGTTTCTGGGGGTTCCTCCCATCATGCTGTGCAGTTCACCAAATATCAGCAGCCCAACCAGCAGAGGTACTTCCTCTCCAGGATCCAGAAGAATCCACTCATTCCCCTGTGAGTTCTCTCAGGTTGGTCGCCTGGGAGTTGTGCCTGGGAAGTCAGCCCGCTTCTGGCCCCAGCCTTCACAGCGGACAAGCTATGTGACCTTAAATGGCCTCCATCCCTTCTGGGTTTCCGTGGTTACCAAGTAAAACACGAGACTGTTGAGCACAGGGAGACTGTCGAGGCACAGAGACTACAGGTAGATGTTGCCTCTTCTCTGGATTCAGTTGTCAAATGGCACTGCAGTGGGGGGCTGGGGGGATAGTTCCTCTCCTCTCCTCCTGTACAGGAGGCCTGGGAGATGACTCAGGTGGCCATGCACAGCTCAGTGAATGGTGAGGTGTTTGAGAAACAGGTGGTGTTCTTCTAACATTTCAGGAACTTTCTAGTTCTACCGGCCCATGATTGCAGGCAGAGTCTTCCAGTAGGTTTACCAGGACTGGAATGAACACCACTGAGTCAGTTCTGAGAGACAGTAATCCTTAGGACAGGGCAGAATTGCTCCTGTAGCTCTCCGAGAGTGTAAATCTGCACAGGAACAAAAAAAGAAAAGAAAACTCTTCATCTTTCTCCCTAAGAGTAGGTGGTGGGTTTGAACTGCTGCCCCAGTGGATGGCAATCTGATTTATAATCCAGTCGGCTACCTGAGACCCTTGCCAGTATGGGAGAAACCACAAGTAGTATATGTCAACACCTGCTCAGACAGTAGAAAGGGGACATCTATAAGAACCTGCATTGGACTGGCAGGGGCGCTGGAGACTGAGCTTTGGAAAGAGGAGTTGGAGCAGTGAAGACTTCCGAGGTGAACAGGTGGACCCTGGGGAGAACCTCAGGGCTCGAAACAGCATCGCTCTGTCCTAGACCAGAGTAAGCTCACGGTTTAGTCATCAACTTGTCTGAGTTCAGATCCCTGTCCTACCATTGGCTAATGGTGTGACTCACCGGGGACACACACTTCATTTCCCCCAGGCAACATGGGGAGGATGGTTGCACTGGCTTCCCAAGGGAATCGTGTGCAGAACATTTAGTGTAGCAGTCAGGGCAAGACAAACCCCAAGCTGAAGCCCCTGCCATCGGGTTGATGCTGAGCTACTCTGCACGGGGTTTCCAAGGCTGTCAGTCTTTATAGAAGGACGTAGCCTCGTTTTTCTCCTTGGGAGCAGCTCATGGGTTTGAACCACCGATCTCGTGGTCATCAGTCCAACGCCTGCTAGACTCTAACCAGCGGCGTCACTGTGGTAGTGCCTTCTAAATCCCAGCTGTCATTAGAGGTCTTGTTGGGAGCAAGTCACCTTCCCCAGATGTGGGGGATTAGGGTTCCAAAGGTGGGGGCAGTGTGTGTATGTGTGTGTGTGTGTGTGTGTGTGTGTGTACGCACATGCTGGAAGGCAAATGAAGCGAGCGCTCCCAGCCCCCAGAGCCTGAGGCCCTGTCTGTGTCGCCTCCCTGGGCTCCAGCCCCTGCAACACTTGGCTCATTTTCTATCCTTTCAAGAAACCCTTCAAACTCCCACAGCTTGGCAGTGCCACAAGAAGGGAAACATTTATAGGATTCAGAACAGGAGGCCCCAGGCAGACATTCAAGGTTCAGATAGCTCAGGGGAAACCCATCCGCCCTGGGGATCAGCTCGAACGAGGCCAGCAAGAGGAGAAAATAGCCTTCCAGTGGTGGCCCAATGAGCTTTCCTCTGAGATATGGGTCAAGCCTGAGGCCCCGTCCCCTGGGGAGCTCCTGCTTCCCAGTCCAGGGCTCTCAGAGGCCCTGAATTCCCGGTCAGCGAGGGCCGAGAGAGCCCAGAAAGGGGCGGGTGCTTGCCAGCCCTAATTAATAGCCGCCTCTGCGTTGGATGAAAAAGTCCCCTCTGCTAATCGGAGCTAAAGAGAAGGAAGGGGAAAAAATGCCTAAAAGCCGCAATGAATAAATTAATACGTAAATGGAAAATTGTGTGGGGATTAAATATTCCTCACACTGCCATTTGCATCTGGAACCATGGTGAATGTCGAACAATGGAGACGCTGGAGGCTGCCCCGGAAGATCACAGCAGAGCCGTTTCAGCGATACTTAGAGTGAGATGGGATGTGTCGGCCCCGGTGCCCAGGAGAAAGAACCAGGAAGCGATGTGTCCGCAGAGATGACCTTGCCCACTGACAGAGCCCTGCATGGAGCACAGGTGCCCCGGTGTGCTGAATCTTCCCATTCTCCCCCTCTTCTCAATTGAGCTCCAGACTCCCTGCACCCGGCAGACAGAGCCTTCTGATGAAAAGTGAGAGTAGAATAAGCTCTCTGTGACAAGAGATGCCAGGGGTGGTTCTTTGGAGCAAGCGGAAGGGCCCTAGGGGGCCCCCACTCTGCTCACTCCCACCGGAGAAGGGGATGATGGGCATGGCTTCAGCACCTCGGCGTGGCTTGCACAGCTTACCTGGGAGCCGTGGTAAGAAACTGCTTCTCAGCCCATTGTCGGGATGAGGACAGCCAGACTCGATCCTCCCTGAGTGTCTTGACATCGGCTCTGACTCATGGCCAATCACCTGCTGCCACATGGGAGCCCAGCCTGTCAACCCCTCATGTGGAGGGTCTTCTGTGTTTGCTGGCGTTCTACTTTACCAAGCAGCTGTCCCTTTCCCGGGACTGTCCCCTGCTGAAGACGTGCCCGAAATACCTGAGCGGGAGCCTCACCAGGCTCACCTCTGAGGAACACCCTAGCTATCGTTCTTCTCTCCAGACAGATTTTCTCATTCTCGTGACAGTCCGTGTTTGTCACCACCGTCCTGGTGATGGATGCATGATATCTTCTCGGCATGGAGCAAAGCAACAGAAAGATCCGGGCTTGGGAAAGAGCAGTGATTCTCCGTTAGTTCAAGGCTACGCAGAGGAGGGCACCGGGGAGCAGGTCTCCAGCATTGGCTTGGCACTGGTGGGGCTGATAGTGAAGGGAAGGACACTGCACTTCAGGGGAGTAGGACATGCGTAGGGACAGAGAGCAGGGCACTTTGGGGAAGGGATGGGGCCAGCATGGGAGAAGTTGAGTTTGGCAGCAGGGGATGTGGCAGTCATCATGCTGGAAAGGCTGGGAGGGGTCAGATGGCCAGGTGACACCACACATAGCAAGAAGTATCCATTGTCATCTGTGAGTTGGCCCTGTTTGGGCTTCCCCACCAGTCAAGATGGGGACATCGAGGGGTCATGCAGGGGAGAACAGGGTGCTCGCAAGTATGGAGTGTGTTGGGGGCTGGAGGCCATGAGAAGAAGGGGAGCAAGGGCTGTGGTAGTAGGAGTGAAAGTGAGTGACTGAGACAGAGAGTGAATGGATGAGTGAGAGACTGAGTGAGTGAGTGTGGAAAAGTGGGTAAATTTATATGTGAGAGACTGGGTAAGAGAATGAATATGTGAGAGAGCGAGTGAGAATGAGAGAGTGAGTGAGAATGAGAGAGTGAGTGAGAGAGTGAATGAGTGTGAGAGAAACCAAGCGACTAAGTGAGTGAGAGTGAGTGAATGAATGTGTGAGAGACTGAGTGTGAGAATGAGTGAGAGACTGAGTGAGTGAATATGAGAGTGTTTGTGAGAGAGTAAGTGACTGACGGAGTGACAGAGTGAATGAGTGTGAGGGAGTGTGAGGGAGTGAATGAGTGAATGATGGAGTGAGAGAGAGACTGAGTGAATGAGTGAGAGAGTGACTGAGTGAGTGAGAGAGAGAGAGAGAGAGAGAGAATGCTTTCCAGAGGCAGGCTGAGAGTGAGAGAAAGAGAGCAGATGATGCTTTTGAACAGCGTTCTCCTTCAGGTCCCCTGAGAAGCATCTCCAGACTAAACTTCCCAGTCCCTAACCAGACCAGGGGTCATCAGTGGACTCCAGTCGCCATGTGAGGCAGACCCAGACGGCTCCGTGGTGTCCTGTGACTGACGTCTGTGTGGAAGCAAACTGCCAGGCCTGTCCTCCACCCCTCCGGGTGTGCCCTCCCAACCACCAACCTGTAGGTTGACCACACAGAGGCTTCCCACCCTGGGCATTGGAAACAGGCAGCACTGACCTCTCTGTCTGTGGGTCGAGCTCCCTGCATCCGTGATTGGGTTGGGTGATCCTCTCGTCTGTGCCTACAAACTGCATCCTGCTGGATCTGGGAACCCTGAGTCCCTGTCCACACCAGGAGGGCTGCTTGGTGCTCAGCTATGTGCAGATCCCCACCGCTGGCCAGGCCCAGTGCTGGGCCCACGACGCCATTTGAATAGACATTGCTGGAATAATGAGAGACGCTCTGGAAGCCACAGTCTGGGGAGCCAGCCACAGACTGTCAGCCGGGTGATTCAGGGTGAGCGAGGGGAAGGATGAGGTCCTGCAGTAGCAGCCCCCAGCCGTGATTCACTGCGCAGCCATAATGGGGTGTGTGCAGTGGCAGCCCTGGGTCTCTGGGGTCAGCCCACAGTGTAGCCAGGCTGAGAGACCATGCTTCCTGGGAAGTTTAGCTTCTTCAGCCGCAGTGACTTCACACCTCAGAAAGGCTCAGGGGAAGAAATAGGAATGTGTCTTCAGTGTGGCTGCCAAGGGCCGAACCAGGACAAGTGCCTGAAAAACACCACTTCCAAGGAAATAGCCCTTGACCTGAAAGACTCAAGTGCTCTTTGTGGCCGGCAATCAGCAAACAGGCACAGCTCAGCTGCCCCCGGAGGAATGAGCAGCCATCTCTGCAGGTGCCAACTGGAGTGCAGGGCTGATTGGGGAGGTCCAATAGGCCCTTTGACATCCAGTGAGATGCCTTTATTGTGTATAGTCTCAGGAGCTCTGGTGGCTCTGCCACTGACACGCTAGGCTGCTAGCCACAGCAGCAGCAGTTCAAACCCACCAACCGCACAGAGGGGAAAGATGCGCCTTTCTGCCCCCATAAAGACTTATAGTCTCTGTATTAGTCCAGATAGACGAGATAAACAAATTCAGGGAGGCTCATCTATGTATAAGAAAGAGCTTGATGTACAAGGTCAATTGGGTACTGAGAAAACATCCCAGTTCTGTCCAGATCAAGTCCATAAGTCCTATATGATCCCGTGTGTCCAGTACCAATCTATAGATTTCTCTTCAGACTCACGAAACACATGCAACAATGCCAAATGCAGGAAGGTCACAGGTCAGCGGGTGGGAAGTCTTGTAGATCCAGTGGCTTTGTCAGCATCTCAGCGCTAGCAGGGATCTCCACGTGGCTTCTCCAGCACCCAGGGCTGCATCACAGTCAATCCATGTGGCTTCTCCTCAGGGATAGCTCGCCAGGGGTCAGCCAGAAAGTCTCTAAGGGAATGAATCAAGAGGGAGAGGGCGAGTCACTTATCTCTTTGCCCTTCAATCACACTGTGACCTTATTAATCCCAGGTGTTCTTCTTGCCCAGGTTGGCACCATAAGCTTATCTATCGCATTGACTCATAGCAGCCCTGCAGGACAAGGTAGCGTGTGGGTTTCCAAGACTGTCACTGTTTGCGGGACTAGACAGGCCCTTCTCTCTCCTTCAGAACTCCGGGTTGTTTCAAGCTCCTGACCTTGGGGAACATAGCCCACCATTCCACCGGGCTCCTAAACCAGGACAGCTGTAATTCATGTTGTACTGTGCATCATTCCGCCCAGTGGATCCAAAGTCTCACCATTTCCCCGTGTCATCCACAGAAAAATACAACTGGTGTGTTTTGCTTAGTCTTCTTAATAGTAATTGGGATCAAGACACATATCAAATCATAGCATAGTTCAATCGCATCCTACAGAATTGTATATTGACTCTTTGAATCTGTTTTCAAACATTCTTTTTTTTTAAAAAAAAAGTTAAGTCATTTTGTTGGGGGCTTATATAGCTTTAATCACAATCCATCCATCCATCCATGCATGCATCCATCCATCCATCATATCAAGCATACTTGTACATATGTCACCAACACTTTCAAAATATTTTCTTTCTACTCGAACCCTTGTGTCAGCTCATTCTTCCCTCCCCCCCCTCCATGAGCCCTTGATAATTTTCCCCCTGTCTTACATTGACCAATGTCTCCCTTAACCCACTTCTCTGTTGTCCATCCTCCTTGGGGGGGGGGGGTTATGTGGAGATCATTGTGATTGGCACCCTCATCTACACCCACCTTCCCCCTGCCCTCCTGGTATTGCTAGTCTCATGATTGGTTCGGAGGGGTTTCTCTGTCCTGGATTCCCTGTATTTCCAGCTCTTCTCTGTACCAGTGTACATGCTCTTTTCTAGTAGATTTGTAAGGTAGAATTGGAGATGTGGTAATAGGGTGGGGAGGAAGCATTAAAGAACTTGAGGAAATTTGTATGTTTCATCAGCCCCACACTCTATCCTGACCGGCTCATCTCCTCCTTGTGACCCTGCTGTAAAGGGATTTGGAACTGTCCACAGATGGGCTTTGGAGCTCTAAACTGCACTCCCCCTCATCCACATTGAAATGACCCCTTGTTCTGTGTCTTTGATGCCTGATACCCGGTCTCATCGACACCCCATGATCACACACACTGGTGTGCTTCTTCCATGTGGACTTTCCTGCCTCTCAGCTAGATGGTCACTTAAGGACTTACGACCCCAGACAGCATATTTTCTGATAGCTGGGCACCACCGGCTTTCTTCATCACACTTGCTCATCTGCCCGTTTTGTCTTGAGCGATCGTGTGGTGAAGGTGAGCATGACAGAATGCCGGATTATTAGAACAAAATGAGAGAGTGCCTACATAGAGGCCCAATGCCTGTCTGCTACCTGAACACTTGGCACATAGATATGTACATAGCTCTAGTTTCCTATCATTATAAACAAATATATTTACATGCCTACCAATGTTCCCTGCCTCCTAGTTCTTTCCTCTATTTTCTTGTACCTTCCTTTGTCCCACCATCATGCTTGGCCTTCGTTTGGCTCCTTGCCATTGATTTCAGGTCACTTTTTCCCTTGTCCCTGCATCTGTTGACACCCTGCCGCCCCCTCCCCTGTGTCACCCCCAGGACCATCATTCCCATTGTTCTAGCCTCGAGATTGTTCCTCCCACCTCTCTTATCTAAATGGACATGGAGAGACATTAGTAAGCGCAAAAACAAGACAGAGCAAAGCAAAACAGCAAAAGAAAACAAGCAAAACAGCGCAACAACTACAAAAACCAAGGACAAAAAAAAAAAAGCCTGTAGATGGTTGGTTTGTTGACCTTCAGGAGTGTTTTCCGGCCGAGTCTGATGGCATGCCACACCCTGGCCCCACAGTCTATTTTTGGTATTTCCCAGGGACTTCATTGCTTTGCTTCCCTTAACGTCTCTCTTCTGTGTGGACCCCAGGACATTTTTTTTTCATTGTTTGGGGCTCGCAGTCTCCCAAATCTTAGCTGGATCTTACACAGCACGTCAACCCACATACTCAGCAGCCACGGGTGGACTGTGGTCACGTCATGGGCGGAGTCTAAAGCTCCCTCTAGGACCCTGACCTGCACAGCAGGGAGGAAGGGAGAGGAAGGGAGTCCGTGCTGGGTCACTGCCAGAGGGGGCCTTGGGACTGACCCTGTCGGTGCCGGGGAAGCTGCTGCCCACCTGGCTCAGCTCCTTTCTGGAGAGCAGAGAGGAAATGAATTGAGCCTGACAGAGCCAGCATGACTCACGTCTAATCAAACGGTCTGAGACTATAATAAAGTACCTTTTCAGGGGCTCCTAGAGTCAGTGCCAACATTATTATCTTAGAGGAAACTGTGGAGAATGTCAGGCCACCATTCTTCTTTTGTAGGTTGAAGGGGGCCTGCTTCAGGAGCCCTGGTGGTATAGTGGCTATACATTGACTGCTATCGGAAAGGTCAGTTCTCTACTCCACCTGCTTCTTTCTCCTTGGGAGAGAGGAGTCACCCAATTCCTGACAGTAGCAAAATGACAGGTATGAAGTAGCAACGAAAAATAACTTTATGGCTGGGGGGTGGGGGTGGGGTCACCACAACCTGAGGAACTGTATTAAAGTGTTGTGCCATGGGGAAGGTTGAGAACCACAGCCTTAAAGAGTATAATTTCTAAACTCACCTGGGGCAGTTCTACCCTGACTTATAGGGAATGGCAACCAGTAAGTTTAAGCTCCCGTCAGACGACGAGAGTGACTCTTCAAAGCACTCTTTGGTCCCTAAGCAATGCCTACAGGCGATTTAGTGGCTTGGAGGGACTGAAGGGCCCTCCATGGTGATGACATGCAGAACAAGGCCTGGATAAGCCAGGGTCAGCATCCGGGAAGAGTTCGACACTCAAAGAAGGTCTGGCCTATGAGAACTCAGGTGCTGAGAGCTGGGCCAGAGGAAGAGGCGCTAAGGAAAACCAGAGAACAGGAAATCAAACTCAATGCCTTTGAGTGGATGCCCACCCACAGCCCCCCCCCCCCATGGGGTGGGCAGAACTGCCCTGTGACTTTCTGACTCTTTATGCGATTAGAAAGCCCTGACTGACCCCATGGGGGTGGCTGGTGGATTCTAATTGATGACCTTGCAGTTAGCAGCTGTGTTAGTCTGGGTAGACTAGAGAAACAAATTCATAGACATACATATGGATATAAGGGAAAGGTTTATATACAAGAGGGATGGACATTGAGAAAGCATCCCAACCCAGTCCAATCAAAAGTCATAAGTCCAATATTAGCCCATATGTCCTATACCAATCTATAAAATCTCCTTCCAACTCATGAAACATGTCAATGATGCAGCCCAGTGGGTGCAGAGTCTTGTGTATCCAGCGGCAGTAGAAGCATCCTGGTGCTGGCAGGGGTCTCTCCATGAATCCTCGTTTCCAGGGCTCAGGGTCCATCAACAGTATCCATTGGCAGTAGAAGCATCTCAGTGCTGGCAGGGGCTCCCTGTGGCTTTTTCGGCTTCAGAGGTCTGGTTCCATCAGGGTAAGCCCATGTGGCTTCTCCTCTGGCTCCTCCAGGTCCCAGGACTCAGGGCCTATGCTGTCACCTTGTCTTGTCAGTAGAACAGCTCCAAGGAACTGAGTCTATAGTCTCTCACCTCTGCAGGGGAAATACCATGAGATTTCCTAGAATTCTCAGAGAAAGCTACGCCCACACAGGGGTCTCTCATTGGCTCTGTCCAGGCTGACAGGCTAGACTCCACCCCTAGACTTCCAATCATGAAATTGACACCAAAGTACATGACCGCCACATACCCTCCCTCCATGGGCTACAGGGTATCCCCAGCTCCTGCCCCAGGAGGCTGCAGAGCTGTCCCTGAAACATGTCCCTCTGCCTCAGGCCGCAAACAGGAGTGCTGCCTTTAGCTAAGGGAAGGCAAGGGGGCTGGAGAGCCTTGGGGAATAAGAATTGAAGCCCGGGAGAATGATCACCAGGAAGCCAGGGAGCCCTGGATCAGCAGGGGGTGGGGAGAGGATCACAGTAGGAGTGCCAGTCATGGGGTGCTGGGAATCCCAGTTAGCAGTAAGCAAAATTCTAAAGCTGTGTTAGCAGCTTGGGAAGTTGTACTAGGTGGGGAGAGGGGTGTGTGCAAGAATTGGGCAGGGGCTGGGAGAGGGGAGCTAATGGAGAGAACCCGAGTTGGGGGGAGGTGGCCCCCTCAGGGTCCTGATGATCCATGGGCATGTGTGGAAGATGAGAGGTTCACTAAGCACAAGGACCTCAAACGCTGCCCTTGCATGGCCTGATTTAAGGCAGTGCTATTACGATGGTTGCTGTTGTTGCTGGTTGAGTTGCTGCAGAGTCGATCCCAACTGCTGGGGGCCCAAACAGGCGGAGGAGAAGCCTGGGACCCTTTGGAAGTGATTCGTCAGGGTCTTTCTTTAGAGGTGCCCTGTGAGTTGGCTCTGGCTGCCGGATGTTTCCCCTGCAGTTGAGCATGCTGCTGTGTATCCACGTTTAAATGGGAAGCCCTTGGAGAAGGCTGCTGTTTATAACGGGATCCCTAACTCCACCTTGAGTCTTCACATAAATTCAGCCTCCATTGAGTTCATTCTGACCCCCCTTCCAAAAAAAATGGGCCTTGTGACATGCTTGGCACCCCTCCTACCACGCCACGTGTTTAAAAGTAGATGAGGACTGTGAGGGGGCGATCTGACTTTCCGACACTCCTCTGAGTCTTCCCTTCATGGAAATTGGGGTAAGTAGGACACATAGTCACAAGTCCTATCTCCCCCAACCTCCCTCTCCCCCTCTGACCAAGGTCGTGTAGTAGTGGGCGGAGGGGGGGCAGAGGTGATAAATCAGTCCTGTAACTGTTCCCATATCCAGGAGGGTTCCCATTCCAATCCTGGTTCCATCATCGACCAGCAACAGCGATGACAGGATCTGTCCTCAACCATAATTGGGGGCCTGGTTTCCTTTGTTTGCTCTGTCCTCTTATTAACCACGTGGCTGTGAATAGATACCATGATGGCCATGATGGACTCTCGTAGTCGGAGGAGTTGCCCTGTTTAAGACTCCACAGGTCTCCAGACCACAGAAGGCCACATCTGAGACAGGGTGGCACAGGAGTGCAGGTTGTGTAAGCCGACAGTGTTGGCTTTGGGCTTTCTGTGTGCACACATTGGGGTTGGACGCACAAACACATGGCCCTGAGTTCTAGTCACGAGGACCCCGTCATCTCACTGAAGCTGGATAGCATGGGGTCCATCATTCAGACACACCCAGGCAAAGAGACCCAATGCCCAGTGCCAGTCTGAGAGCACACTGTCCTGAAAGCACGACCCCAAGGCTGGCTTCAGGGTCAGGAAGAACTCCTGGGGCATCTGAGCCCACGTCAAGGCTCAGCATGGAGGTCCGGCTCCCCCTGTGCAGTTCGGCCTCTCTCACCACCCAGGGCTTGAGCATGTCAGAGCTGCCAGCTCAATTACCATCAGCCCAGAGCCTCAGTGTGCTGCCACAAGGGCTCCTTGATACCCTGCAAACCCATGGAGCTGTTCTGCTTGGGCCCAGAGCAGAATCAGCTTGAAGGGAAGCGACAGCTGCAACCGGGCGGCAGGGGTCAGGGGTAACTTGGGGTAAGTTCAGTTGCTGGCGGCTGGCAGTAGGCATTCACTCAGGTCCGCGTGAGGACATTCCTGGGGCTGTACTGTGAGTTCACAGGTAATCAGAACACAAACGGAGAGATGGGTGGACCGCCAGGAGTAAGTCACTCTGGGCAGTCAGACCTTGCATGATGGAGCCCGGTGGGGGTGGGCGTGAGTGTGGGGATGAGGGAGCCTTTCTGTCCCACCTCTTTTCCGTCCCCTCTACTCCCCCTGTCTGAGCATCTGCTCTGCTTTCTCACTTGCACCTACCCGCTTCCCTTGGTCACTCACAGTCCTGGTCTCCTCATAACTCCAACCCATCACAGCCATCATCTCCCCCCCCCCCCCCCCCCCCCCCCCCCCCCCCCCCCCCCCCCCCCCCCCCCCCCCCCCCCCCCCCCCCCAAGCCAGGGCCACCGTTCCCAAGCCAAGAGCGCAGCCAGTAGGCTGTGGAAGGAGGCTGGCCACTGACATGCAATGTGCACAGCTGGAGGCCAGAGTAACTTTCCACTGAGGACATTCTAGAACCGGGGGACCAGGTCAAAACTGCATTCTCCTTCCCATCACCCTGCTCTCAGCAGTGTCTGCCTCCCAGTCAGGGTTCCAGGCTTTGCCGAGAATCCCTGCTGGGCCGGGCCATGCTGCTGATGACAAAAGGCATTGTTCCTTCCATATGCTGCAGAGAACCCGGCAGAGGACCTGAGCAGGCTCCACTGCTCGATGAACAGGCAAGGATGCCATACACTAGCCAGGCCCCATAGGGTTCTGCATGGCTGAGATTTGGGGATGGTTTCACCAGGCCTTCCTTACAAGGGGCCTCTGGGCACCCTCCTGGTGGATCCATCAGCTTCTCTCAAAACTCATGACCGTCAAGTGATACTGCTTCCCAGCACCCTCTCAGGACAGTTGAGTGGCACCTGGAGTTTCTGAGATGGTGACTACTCACGGGAGTAGAAACCCTGTCTTTCTCGAGGGTTGATGACTTCCACCACCCTGAGACTCTCACTCGCCCGCTGCCCTAGGGTGCATTCCAACTCATAACCTTGACTCAACAAGCACAGGTGTCCATGCAGCAGGCTGGGTGTTCTGCTTCTAAAACACAGAAGTGGTGAGTTTCCCCCATTGACCTGGAATTAAGTGGGGGGTGGGAGGAGGAGGCAAAAGCCTAAGACACAGACAGGCTGCTGGGGAAGCTTCCTCCCAGATGCTTCCCCCCACCCCTTAATCCACGGGTGCTTCCTACTGTTTGCCGGCTGTCACTCACTCACAGATGACAAATGAATACCCAATTAGCACAATCAACAGATGAATGTTATCAAACAGCCCTGGATTTAGGGTCTTCTTTGTGCCTCAGTCAGTCCATGTATTAAAGGTTATCCTTGGGCTTCTGAACACAGTGACATCTGAACTGAGAACCTCACTTCTGACTGTCAGGCATGCAGCGGGCAGGACGGGAGCTGTGGACAAAGCCCCGGTATGCTTTTACTTTCTGGATTTGATTCACCGCTTTCCCCACATGCTGAGTGACATTGAGCCAGTGCCCTTGCCAATCTGAGTCTCAAGTTGCTCACCTCCAAACTGGTCATGAGCATGGTAGTAATTTCTTTGCCCAGGAGCAATGGTGAGCCATGAGAGAGCTAGCTACTTCTTGTAAAGCACTTAGCATCGGACTGAAAGGGCAACAAGAACAGCAGTGAGTTACGGTAGTGTTTTAACAACTCTCAGTTGGATTAATTAACAGTCGTTTTTGTGTCTTCAAAGAGAACAAAGTCTTCCTCTATCACCTCAACATATCTGAGAGCCTCAAGGACTTAGATGATTGTTTATGGCTCTCGCCAAACATCCCTGCCCATGATAAACCAGTGTTTAAAATGACCATTCCCCTGTGTTCATTTCTGAGGGCTGTTGTAACCCAGCTAGAGAGAGAGTGGACCAGAAAGGGGCTCAGGTGGACGTGTGGTTAAGCCTTGGGATGCTAGCAAAGAAGTTAGCAGTTCGAATGCAACAGCCGTCTCCAGAGAGATAAGACCTAATGCTATGTGCTCCATCAAAACCACTGCCCAGGCTTCCCCAATGGGCAGTTCTACTGTGTCCTATGGATTCACTATGAGCCAGAATTGACTATGCTGTGCTACACAGAAGAAAAAAATTCACTGTCATGGAGTTCTGGCAACCACCTTGGTAATTACCACCCAGGCTTGGAGGGAAAATCTGTGTGGTCGTAACCCGGGCAATTCTCCAGTGTCTGCCTCCTTCTTCCCATGGGCATCTCCTCACCTCTAAGGACATCATCTCTCAGATGAGCTTAGATCCACTGTGTGATAGGAGGACCCCTTGTCAACTGATAGCATCTTCAAAGACCTCTTTCCAAAGTAGGTCACGCTCGCAGATGATTGAATCCCTCTTGAGTCATGGAAACTGGGTGGGGCAAGGGATGGGCATTGAGCTGTTAACTGCAAGGTCTGTGGTTCAAGCCTACCAGCTGCTCCTGAAGAGAAAGGTGAGGCTGTCCGTTTCTGTAAAGATGTACAATTTTGGAGAGCCCTAAGAAGTGATTGGACTCTAGCATAAGGTCTCTATGGGACAGAATTGACACAACGGTCGTGGGTTTTTGTGAGGGGGTGGTGGTGAAGAATTAAATCACAACTTTTTGTAGCACATGATCTCACTCACTCATACTACCACCGGGATTTGGATAATAATATCTTGGAATTTGGGTCATTTGTGGCCAAAGAACATTCTTAGGTGAGGGACGTATAAACATTTTGGCTCATATTGTTTTGCTAGGTGCCAAGGGGTCCAATTTGGGGGCTAGTGACCCCAAGAGCTGACACAGTACTGTCCTGAAGGTCTCTTGGATGCAGCCCTGGCAGTCCATCGCCAAGCCTCTCCTTTGCTGCTTCTGAGAGGTTCCCAGGCCACAGCCCTTCTGGCAACGCAACAGCCTTTCCGTCAGTGACTGAGTGGGCACAGTTATGCCACCAGAGCCCCTGGGGACTTCTTGTTGGGGTTGTCATTGTGAGGTGCCATCAAGGCATTGGTACCATTCATAGTGACCCCGTGTGCAGCAGCAGGAAACACTGTCCACCCTCGGCCATCCTCATCGTCATGCCTAAACCAGAACCCAAGACTCCTCTCATCCAAGGTCTTTCTCAGGCTCACAGGGCTGCTGCTTTCCCAAGCATGCTTCCCATCTCCAGGGACCAGCGTCTCCTGGAAGCATGTCCAAAATGTGTGAGACCAAGTCTTGCCACCCTTGTCTCTAGCTGCACACTATTGGTACTTCTTCCAAGATGGATTTTGTTGTTGTTGTTGTTGTTGTTGTTGTTGTTGTTCTTTTGGCAGTCCGTCGTACTTTCAGCATTCGCTATTCTTCACCAGTGCCATAATTCAAACCACCTCAGTGGAGACGAAATCTTCTGTAGACCAGGGATGTATCTGAAACTGAGAGCAGACATGGAGCTTCAGAGAGTCAGGGGCAGCAGCCCTGTCAGTGGATGGCAGCCTATGAGCCAGGGGTACCAGAGAATTGGCAAGAACAGATCAAGCCAGGACCCCCTGCCTGTGAGGAGTGGGGCCTTCGGACAGGGCCCTCGGCTCTCAAGCAGGGGTCATGGAGCTGGCTGCAGCAACCACAGGGTGACATGGAGATGCATGCCAGAATGAGAAACTGGGACTCAGCTCACCTGACCTGGAGACCCGGGCAAAGCTTCTGAGACTGGGGCAGGCTGAGCTGCTCGTGAGACCCAGAGACCCCAGCTCTGTGGAGAAGCGGGTCTTGAGAAAGAAGCCCAGGCCTATCCTGTAGCTGTGTGGTTAATGACTGTCACCCAGACAATTCCCGTCTCCTGGCCACCGGCTGTGTGCCCACTAGAACTGCTCCATTGGGTTTCCTGTGACCTTTCAGGAATAGATGGCCAGGCCTATCTCCGGGTGGCTTTGAACCACTAACCATTTGGCTAATAGTCAGGTGCTTAGTGACTTGTGTAGGTCAGGGTCTCTTTCCACAATTGTTGGAGATCACTGTGGATGTTTCCCTTTGTCCATGGGCCCAGAGGAGGGCCCTGGGAATGCTGTGCCCAAGTGATGCCTGGGCGGCCATCTGCCTCCCCTGATGGCGAAGAAATGGACGTGCTATCAATCTCCCAAGTGCACGTGTCCACCGACGTCTAAAACTTCCCTCTTAAGTAGGGTGCCTGCAAACCTTTCAGTGGCTGCCATCCCCACCCCCACCCCCCCTCAGGCAAGTATGCGAGAGGTCGTGGCTACTCCCTATTTTACAGACCAGCCTGAGGCCTGGGAGGGTTGAATGGGCAGGCTTGAACCCAGCTGTGCTGACATGAAGCCCTTTGCTCTGCCACTGCCCAGGACCCTGCCTCGGGAAAGGCCTGAGTGACTGACCAGGTGACACAGGGCCAGAGAGGCAGAGAAGGCAGGGCAAGTTCACTGAGTGCACTAGACTGACGTTCTCCTGTGCAGCTGGGCAGCGGGAGTGAGGGAGTGATGAGCTGAGGAGCCTCAATGGACTGGATGCCTGGGACCCATGTCTTCTTCAGGGAAGATGGGGATTCCATCACGGACTGACCACTGCCCTCGATGCAGCTCTCCTGGCTCAGTGGTTGTGCACTGGGGCTACTCACCACCGGTCAGAGGTTTGAAATCACCAGCCACTCCTACTCACGTCAAGGCTTTCCACTCCTGTAAACTGTGATGCCGTCAGAAACCCACAGTCACTGTGAGTCGGCATCTACTCAATGCCGGTGGACTTTATCGGGGAGCTGAGCATTTTATAGACATATTTGCATTGGGCCATGTTGGAACTTTTACCTCGGCAATTCCTAGGTCACCTGTGTGTCCTTGAGAAGTTGTTTTCTGCAAGCAGGCGCTCATCTATAAAAGCAGGCCCTTGGACCAGTGAGGAATAAATGTTCTTCCAGCAGCACCGGCCCGGTGTTTCTTTTGGATGCATTTGGTAGAAGGGTAAAGCAGTCAGCCTGGGAAGCTGGAACTATTTCTCAGGCACGGGCCTCATTCTTCAGCTTGTCATCTGCCATGGGAACCAAGGGACCAAGAGAAATGGTTCCATTTTCTCACTTGGCACCGAGCTCTGGCCAGCACTGGGCCAGGGCCCGTTGTCCATCCTCTGCTGGCTGATGTGCCTGGCTCAAAGCTCCTGCAGCAGAAGGCTCCCTCCCGCAGGCTCTGCATGCACTAGCATGCCTGCCTGCTGGGCTGGAGGTGGCATTGTGGGGACAGGCTGCTCCAGTCTCTGCACCAGATTCTTGGTTTTGGAGCCAATAGGCTCAAAGAGTCATCAGGCAATCTGTCTTCTAGCCTGATGGTTAGGGCCATGGATCTCTGGCCAGCTGGGGAGTGGGGAAGCAAACTCAATCCTCTTAGGACCTAATCAGTCCTCTGTGTCCTAAGAGGCGGGAAATGCCCCTTGATCTGATATTGTTGTAACTGCTGTTGAGTCTGTCCCCACACATGGTGGCCCCAGGAGTCACACATCAGAGCCTTTCAGTAGGGATACGCTGCTGTGATCTCTGTGAAAACTGACCTCCAGGCTCCTCGTCCAAGATGCAGCTGACAGTGTCTGAGGTAACAACCTTCAGGCAACCAGACCAGGGACCTTGTGCCTGATGACCTATTGCCATCAAGTCCACACTTATGGACACGTAGCCTTGCCCCATAGGGTTTCCAAGGCTATAGTCTTTACAGCAGCACCCTGACATGGCTTTCTTTTCAGGAACAGCTGGTGGATTTGAGCTGTTGAGTTTTCTGTTGACAGTCAAGCATATAGCCATTGGGTACACCCGGGTGTTTCACCAAACTATGTCCGTTGGCACGAGTCAATTCTGATTGGGAGTCATAGCAACCTGATCAAAATTTCAGAGTTGATATATCCTTACTGGAACAGACAGCCTCATTCTCCTCCCAAGGAGTGGCTGGTGGGTTTGAACTGCCAACCTCCTCCAATGTTTACACCTCCCAGCAGCATCAAAGCTCCTTATTCATCAAGCCACAGTGCTTCAACGGGGGCAGCTCTAGAAGTCAGTGATCTTACGACCACTTTGCTCTGTGACGTTGGTCAAGTTCCTCTCCAACGGGGCCTCAGTTTCCCTTCCTGGGAGATGAGAGTTGGTGGAGGGAATGGAAGCCTGTCACTCCCCAGTCTTAGGAAACTACTCCATTATCTAAGAATGAGAGACCACATGCCTCCTGAACTGCCGAGGGGAGTGGGTTGGACCAAAAGATGTTTCTAGACCTGATTGTAGCCCCAGTCACTCAGCACACCACACCCTCAGCTTTGAGAGCTGCCTATCCCCAGCTCCACTTGGCTCACCATTTCCATGGTGGCTGTTGGGGGTAGGAAGCAGCAGGGAGCTGAGTCCAGCAAGGTGGAGGCAGGGACATTTGAAAATGCTCTTGCTTCCCTCTCCCTCCCAGGAAGGCTCCCTGTAATTAGCTTGGTTCCAGCCATTTATCTTGCAAACTCTCCTTTTTGTCAGAGATATATGCCGGGCCATCAGGGCTGATCATGCTGCGGCAATAATTCCCTTTCCAAGCTCCAAAGCCCGTTTTGCACTGGGGTCTTTAAGATAATTAAAAGCAAGTCCATCATCTTCCCTGCTTAAATACTGGAAGTTTTTTCTGAGAATCAGTTCCCACCCTTTGGCTGGAAACCTTTCCATGCCCCACTTCAGCTGGGTCCTACCCTCTCCCCTCCCACCCCCTCCCCATTTTGGCTGCCTGGCTTGCCTCCTGCCCTGGCCAGCTCCTCTTGCTCAAAGTCCCCAGAGCACAGGAGTCTGGACCACGAATGATTCCACATAGCTGGTGCTGCATCCCCTGCCCTGCCTGTGTTGTAGCTCCCTTAGAAACATAATGCATCGCAGTGAGGGCCAGTTCAACCATCTTCAGTACTACTTTGTGATTCAGAGATAGTAGGTAGTGTGCTAGCGCTTCTGCTTGCATTGTTTTTATTTACTCTTCACATCTAGAGAACAAAACAAAACAAAACAAAACCATCAAGTAAATTCCCCAGCATGGCGGCTCTTTTTGTTTCAGGGCAGAACTGGACTCTGTGGGCTTGTCAGCAGCTGGTTTTTATCAAAAATAGACCACCAAGCCTTTCTTCCCATGCACTGCTGGGTGGACTCTGTCCCCTCACCTTTCAGTGAGTAGCTGAATGGCCAGCTGTTTGCACCACCTTGTCACTCTCCTTCTGCAGACAGGGATGACAGGTGCTAGCAACCTGCCTACCATCCAGTGCAAGTCTCTCTGACTTCCCATCCTCAGTCTCCCTCCTCCTCATCTTTCTGCCTTGAAGAGGCAGGTGGATTTGAACTTCTGACCTTGCACTTGGCAGAACAACACAGACTCCATGCTATGGACCTAGTTGTATAGAAAGTGCTCATCAAAAACCCAATTGGCTGGGTAACCTTCGTCGAAAACACAATACAGTCTTGTTTTTAAAAATTCAGAGTCCCATCCCGCACCCACCCCCCCGCCTTATCCCCCCCCTCCCCACACACACACACTAAAGAGTTCAGTGAATAGGGACTGACCAGCAAGTGAAATCTCCCACCAAACTCTTTGAAGCCCCCTTAACCCATCTTCACTCAAGCATTCTTCATCGTCACCACCCAGCATCAATCAGGCCCTGCACAGGTATGCTGCGGCTGCAGGGACAAATGACCACAAGGGAAGTGGCTGTGTCCTCCCACAGTCTGATGTCAGGGATCAGGAGGCCTGCACTTCTTCCATCCCTTCCTTGATGCGTCCCATTCCTGGTGGCTGCAAGCCGTGCTGGGTTATGGCCACATCTCTCCCATCTCCATGTGCACACTGCTCCCACCCCTCCAGGCGTGCATCTCTCTGACAACCCATTCTTCCTCTGTCTCTGAAGACGCCCTGTAATTGCACCAAGAGGCAGCCGGATGATTCCGGAGATACACGGCTCTTACAGTTCTGGGGATTTGTCTAAGGAGCCTGATGGCCCTGTGAAGGTTGAGGCATTGACTTGGATAACTCGGGTGGGTGGGTGCATTTTCCAGCCTGCCATAGCCCCTTCCTCAAATCGGGTCTCTGCTCCCAGTCTGTTGGTGAGCAGAACCCATGGGCTAATTCGGAGCCTGGTCCTTTGGGAAAAGCAGGAAGACCCGAGCATTCGCCACCGTGGCCTGCACCTGTTCCGTGCAGTAAGCGTGCCCCAGCCTGGGTTCCTGATGGCAGTGTCTCTAAACCGAGCTCTGACTTCTAATGTGGGCTCTGCAAAGTAAACGCTGCACCTTGCTCCTGCTGTTGAACTTGGAAAATGGTGGTCTCAACAGCAGAGGGCTAGACTCTCCTTCCCAGGGAATCGTGGCTGGCCGGCGGCTTCTCGTCATTTCACCTTTTGCTTTGTGTGTGGCCTCCTGACCTGACATTCTCCTGCAGGCTAAGAGCTGACAACTCCAGGAATGAGCTGCCATGTACTTGAAAGCTTATGTCAATGAGCTGGTGGGAAATCCCACTCCTCCTCCTTCTTCTCCTCCTCCTCCTCCTCCTCCGTCTTCTTTTCCTCCTCCTCTAAAGAATTCTTCACTTAGCTGACCCTAAACAATGCACACACTTTGGAAAGTTCAGGGTGTCGTTAGCACCAATCAAGAAGCAAGCACGTTCCTGCCTGTTAGGGATGCCCAGAAACAGAAAGCTAAGTCCCTGCCCTGAAACGGTGTGCAGCCTCATGGGGTGAGTGGGCTCTCTTTGCAGCAGTAAATCCAGACCTTGCTTCCATCGGTGCAGAGGGGGTGCCACCTCCAGGTTAGCCGCTGAAGGCTCCTGTTTGCTCACCTTTTCATGTTCTTAGAGGAAGCCAAAGGGAGTGGGGGGATGTGTTGGGGCGGAGTGAAGGAAGCGAGCATCTGTTCAGGGCGTGTGTGTGTGTGTGTGGGGGGGGGTGCGCACGGCTTCATGGTCTAGAATTTGAATCACTGGCTTGTGAGGCTCTGGAGGCCAGGGATTGTGTCCTTGTTAGTTTTGTTTCCCCGGCGGTGCTTCGTGCAGAGTGTGGTACAGCTGCCGGGAGCCCTGCTTGATGGATTATGTGTACTTTAGTCAGAAGGCAAAGCAATGGTGGTTTCTGGGACAAGGGGGTTTGTGATATGATGACAGCGTGTGCCTGGTCAGGTTCATTGCCGAAGGAAGGGAGACTGGAGCAGGGCTTGCTGGGGGACGCATACAGACCTCCTGGAGGAGAGAAACGTCCAGCACAGGAGACTCAGACTACTGGTGACACAGGTGACTGGGGCCTCCTTGAGACAAGGTGCTCCTGGCAAGAGCCTGCATCCTTCCCCGTGGGGGTCTTCACAGGGTGCAAGCTATGAAAAAAAACTCTACTGTAGAACATAACCCCCAAGCTTCCAGGCGGTGAATCTGGAAGGATCAGCCCCAATGTCTTTGGTATCGGGCTGACCAAGGAGAGGGCAGGGTCCTGGTCCCCTGACACTGGGTGCACAGCTGCAGCAACCGCATCCAGGTTTCTGCTGGGTGGCTCATGCCCTCCAGAAGTGTCTATTCTTAGGAGGCTGGGAAGGACATCACAGGCCTGTGGGCACGCTTGTCCCCCAATCACCCATGAACAGTTTGTAAGCATCTCTCAGCCCGTGGTCCGAGGCCAGACCGCTCAGGAAAAGCACGACTCCTTCTCCCAGCTTGCTTCAAAGCTAAGCGGGTCAATGTCACCGGAAAATGAACAGACTCTGGCATTTTCCAGACCGGCCTGGGTTTGAATGCTAACTCCGCTGGGGTCGGACAGTGCGACCTTGGGCAGGTCTCACCAACTCTCTGAGTGTTCTGGAGCCCACTTGGTGCCGCCCCACAGTCCTTGGCACCACACCCTTCCTTATCCCTCCTCAGTGGCTTGGTCTCTCCATTGAAACCTTCTTCCCAGTGCTTAACCTACCCCGGCTGCCACCACCACCTCCCCATCCTCCAGTGTCACATGCCTCCGATGCAGAGACCAGCTTTGATCAGGGCCGCCACCTTCCTGCTCCTGAGGGACCCACAGAGGAAGCTCTAGGTCCAGGTCCACCTCCGCTGGCCCCTGGGAGACCCTAACCACTGCGCCACGTGCTCCAAGAGTTGGGACAGTGGAAGTGGAGGATGCCCGGTGTGGGCAGACTCTGAGCACCACGAAGAAGCCATGGGAAGAGAGAACCCAGGGACTGCTTGCCCGACAACCTTCTTGCAATGGTTCCTTGTGGATGGCGAGGAAGTGCACTCTGACCTAACAACCAGTTGTGTGGCCCTGGGGGCCGCTCCTTTCTGCCTGGGAGCTGCCTTCTCACTTCTCCCTGCCCACACTTCCCTTCACCCCCCTTCACCCAGGAGACTGGGCTTTCTAGGGGTTAGCCTATAAGCTTTGCCTGGGGCTCTGTTTTCTAGAAACCCAGGCCCAGTCCCTAAGCCCAGCTTTGTTCTTTATAAAATACAGCAAGTCCTCCCTACCTCATAGGGCTGGTGGGAGAATGACAGGAGACTGTCCATTGGCCACCGAGCAGCATGGTGGGGTGGGGTGGGCCTGAGGATGAGTGGCCACCTGTGCCCTCATCCAGGACTGCCATACCAGGATGGCAGCTGCCCTGAGTTTCAAGCAAGCACGTCTTCAGACCTTTGTCTGCAGCAAGACCATCTTACATCCATGTGGAGGCGGAGGCGAAGGGCATCCTTTGTGATCAATGGGCAGGGGATATGGGAATCAAATGCAATAAAGAAGTGGAAGGAAAGACCCTATCATTCTGATTTGTCCTGGAGATACCATTTGCTAGCTGATGATGCTGGAGTGAATTCATCTTAGGAAAGGGGAGTGACCAGGGTGGGAATGGTGGGGACACACGTTTGCTCTTTTAGACATATTGATGCAAAGACTAGGAGGAGCTGAGCATCACAGAAAGGTCTTTGATCAAGAATTTCACCGTTGTGCCATTTTGGGTAAACCATTATGATTTTTTAAGTACATTTCGAAAACAAAATAAGAGCAGGGATAATACTCACTCCCAACGAGTTGCCTCTGCTTCATGACTCTCTGCCACCCAACAGACTGGGGTCAGGCGGCCCCTGAGGGTCCCTTGGCCGAGACTCATTCCCAGGGTAGAAAACATCGTCTTTCCCCCAGAGCAACTCTACAGAGAGCTTTTAAGATTATGAATCTTTCTGGAAGCAGGCAGCCTCAAATGTCTGCCATGGAGTGGCTGGTGAGTTTGAACCACTGACCTTGGAGCTTTCCAATGCCCAGGGTCTAATCCGGATAAGAATACCTGGCATTTATGGAAAACTCATTTGGTGCCAGATGATGTGCTGAGCTCCATGCAGGCTTCACCTCATTTCATCCTTCAAAAGCCCAAAGGTGGCACATTGTCTGGGCTCTCCAGCAACTCCAAGAAAGACACTCAGAAACTCAGAATGGGCAGCCTTACAGTAGGAACATTCTCAGAGATAGTTGGCCGTTGGCTTAAGCTCCCTACAGGTTTGCACAAAAGGGTCTGTTCTCAGGGGCAGACAGTGGAAGATTCTGTAGAGAAGCCTTGTGTTCAAGCGCTTAATGGCATAAACTTTCATTGAACGTCATATTGAAACATACTGCTTGTCTGCTTTCAAAGCCTGCAATGGTTGGGGCAGCTCCTTTGGGTATAGCCTGGTCTGCTAGTTCTTGGCTACCAGTCAATATCAGCTCTTCTGGCTGTTGTTGGCATTGCAAGGTGCCATCCAAGATGGTTCTGACTCATGGTGACTGTATTAGTCCGGGTAGGCTGGAGGAACAAATTTCATAGCCACACATATAGATATAAGGAAAAGGCTTAATACAAGAGGAACAGGACATTGAGCCCAGTCTAGTTCAAAGTCATAAGTCCAATATGAAGCCATATGCCTGAAATCAGTCTATAAAGTCTCCTTCTGACTCATGAAGTCACAGGTCAGTGGGTACAGAATCCCGGAGCCGGCAGGGGTCTCCACATGGCTCCTCACTTCCAGGGCTCAGGGTCCATCAACAGCAGAAGCAACTCATCACTGGCAGAGATCTCCATGTGACCGCCCCAGCTTCAGAGGTCTGGCTCCATCAGGGCAAAGCCGTGTAGTCTCTCTGCTGACTCCTCTAGCTTCTAGGATGCTGCCATCTTTTCTTGTCCGTGATTCATCGTCTCTGAGACTAATTCCCAACAACTGGGGAAGATAACTTCTCATGTTCACGAGGGAACTATCACAAAATTTTGCTAGAAGAAAGCCATGCCCACATAGAGGCCTCATTGAATACTCAATGCTATCTCAGATTACAGGCTAGACTCCACCCCTACATCTCAATCATAAAATTGACATAAGCACATGACTGCCACAGCGAACCTCGGCACAGTAGAAGGAAACACTGCCCTGCCCTGTGGCACCCTCACAGCTGTTCTTGTGTTTAAGCCCACTGAGGCAGCCCCGTCTCCATCCATGATGTGGAGAGCCTTCCTCTTTTTCTGCTGCTCATCATTTTACCAAACACGGTGTCCTTTTCCAGGTACTGAGATCTCCTGATAACATGTCCCAGGTGACTTCATCTCACCATCTTTGCCTCTAAGGAGCCTGCTGACCGTCTGCTCCTTCCAACTGTGCAGAGGGCTGGAGCTGCTGGGAGCAGTGGTTTTTGGTATCCCAATCCATTGTCTGGTCCCCCTGAGACTTCTCGGTCTTGGCTGAGCACACATGCTCTGACACAAGGCTGACACCTCGCAGTTCCGTTGTGCAGACAGGTATGGTTTCCTACCTTGGCGTGACCCATGGGATATAAACAGACAGGTTCCAGAAGCTGCTTCCTCCTTAGACTCTCCTGTATGCTACTTCTTGGAAGCCAGGTGTGGCAGAGTTCATCCTGGACCAGAAAGAACCAAGACCGTACCCTAGAGAGGGTGAAGCTGCAAGCTAGAGGCTGCCTGGGTCTCAAAGATCCGGTAGATCATAGCTGCCCTGTTAGCCTTGGGCTGCTTCTCCCTGAGCTTGTGCGTGAGGGAGGCAAGCATCTACCTTCTTTTCACTCCCCTTACTTGGTGGTTTTTTTCCCCCTTTTTCTTTGAGTAGCCTAATTCTAACTGATTGGCTCATTTATAGATGAGACAGGGAGATGCCTAGTCAAAGCGTTCTTCCATCTCTCTCTGCGTGATCAAGAAGAAAGCCTCGTCATGCTTCCCATCCCCCTCAAAGGGAGCCTCAAAGGTCTTTCACAGTGTGAGAATCGAGCCTGACTGAGATTATGCACTGTAACCTGAGCCATAGGCCGTCACCCTGGATGCAGGACAGGCTTAGGCTTGTACATTTCCACAACCCCGGGGATGTGATGCCGAGGTCTGAGCAGTTGGTTTCTCTCGCTCAGCTCCCTCCGGTTTTCAGCTTTGTGGCTTTACACACAGATGTGCCGGAAACATGACATACCTCTTTCTACTCCCATCTGCACCGGGCCCCTTCCTACTCATCCTCCTCCATCCAGCTTCCCAGGCACCTCCCCGGGGAAGCCACCCCTCATGTTTTCTAGTTCTTCTTGTGCCACACAGGTGGTTGGGCTCTCTATGACTGGGCAGAGAGCAGTCCATCACAGTTGGTTATTCAGCAGTATTTATTGGCCCTAGGGCAGGCCAACAGACAGTGATGGAGAAAGTGGATCTGTCCCCTGCCCACCTGGTGTGTATAGTCTGGTGAGAAAGGCGAGCCATGAAAATGCAAAGGAAACTTGCCATCAATCTTGTTTTTTTATTATTATCAAATTCTTTTGTTGGGGGCTCTTACCTTTCTTATCACCATCCATACATGCTGCCGTCATCATTTTCAAAGCATTCTCCTCCCATGTGAGCCCCTGATATCAGCTCCCCATTGCTTCCCGAGCCCACCCTCCCTCACAAACCCTTGCTAAGTGAGAGATTACTATTTTCATGTTTTACATCGTCCTCATGGTGCACAATCTGACCCCGTCACACTGGGGCAAAACACAAAGGGCGTGCAACAGAGCAGCAAAGTGATGACATCCCCAGGGGATGCCAAAAAATAGACTTTGGAGACATAGTGTGCCCCCCCCCCCAATCAGACTCGACTGGAAAGCACTTGTAAAGGCCACTAATCTTTGAAGGGAAAGAGAAGTGGGCACTCTGAGGGGGAGGAGCTGGTGCAGGTTTAGAGTGCCCCCTCGTTTTGATGGTGGCATTATGCCAGTCCCCTCAGAGAAAGTAGGCTTGACAGGGAAAAGCAGCAGCTAAGAGGTGGAGCTGGAGTTTGGCCCCTGGCTGTACCGATTCTTAGCTGTGTGGCTTGAGGCCAGTTGTTTACCTTCTCTAAGCCTTAGACTGATGACTGACACATGATAGGGTGATAGAGAGGGGGTTGGCAGATCGACAGTTCCCCGAGTCTCCTCAAGTGCACGATGAGCTCATAGACAACAGACTCAAACCTGCCCTGGTCCTGCATCTCTGAGACCATCAGTGCAGTGTTGCTGGCCAACTCTCACACCCCAGGGTCTCCCCCTCCATCACCCACTGGGTAGTCTCCTCCGGAGCCTTAACCAAAGCAAGAGAGCTGGGCGATGTTCTGCTGGGATCTTTCTTTTCCCTAGCTCATCTTTGGAAGTGGCTTCTGAGTCTGGCTGAGCCCGGAAGCTCTGTGGAAACCCTTTGCTACGGATGACCCTGCTAGCACTTGAAAGACCGGTGGCATAGCTCCTGGTACCATACCAACCCACAAGCCACCAAAGGACATCCAACCATCAACCAGTTGGACAGTGACAGA
Source organism: Nesogale talazaci (assembly GCA_004026705.1). Lineage (NCBI taxonomy): Eukaryota > Metazoa > Chordata > Mammalia > Afrosoricida > Tenrecidae > Nesogale > Nesogale talazaci. The sequence continues at coordinate 40,674 of PVJH01011163.1, read as the reverse complement.
TAAGATGCCCGGTGCCAGGAACATGGCAAGGGCTCAGTCACTGTGATCCACGGCTGCTCACGAATACCTGCCATCCCACAAGACCACCACGCTTGGTGGGCACATGCTCCTGGAATCAGTTTTCCATCCAGGCACCGGTTACACCGCTCAGAGCTGTAGAATCATGAAAGTCAGCATTCCCTGAGTTCTCACCATGTGCCAAACCCTGGCTTTAGCATTCCTCGGGGGGGTGGTGAACTCACTGAAGACCCCTAATGGGGCTCCTGTCTAGAAAACTGGAGACTGCGGCCATGGAAAAGGCAAGGGTGTGGTTCATGTCACACAATTCAGACTCGGAAGAAGCAGGATCCATGCTGCGGTCGCCTCTTCAGCAGAGGAGAGACAGTCATCTTGCTGAAGCAGTGCTGTGTCTATTGCGCTGTGTCATTACTAGAATTTGGGGCTTCCAAAGGCTGAATGATCAGGGGAAAACACCCACCCCCCTATACAAATTATAGAGCAGCCACTCAATCTCCTCTTATGATCTGAGTGTTAAGGAAGAAGTAAAAGAATAAGAAGGATAGTCTTCACATTTTGGTCACCCCTCCCCGCATGATCACCCCCACTCTTACTCCACGGCCCCAGACCTGCCTCCACCTGCCTGCGTGCTCTGCGCCCTGCGATCACCCCCGCCTCTGGTGAGTTCTGCTAGCTCCCTCCTTCGTTGCTCCTCTCTTATTAAAACACCTTCACCCGAAGGCATCTGGGAGATGAGAAGAGTGCCTGCCAACTCACCCTGGGAAGCCAACATGATTAAATTGCTTCTTTTATTTTCAAAAAAGTATATGTTATTTGGAATGGAGAATGGCCTCACCTTGTCCTTTGTGGCCTGCTGTTCTGAGATATTTTGTTGGAGACGACGGGAGGAGATAATGCCTTACATACCCACAGCTCCCAGAGATTGTAATAAACTGCCAAGAGTGCAGGGTGCCACCTCTGCTCTCTTTATTAATGCTTTCCGAGGGGTGGGGCTGCAGCTGCCAGGAGTTGCCCACCTCAATGACCCAATAGTGTGTGAGAAGGGGCATCGTGGACTGTGGTTGAGGAAACAATGTCCCAGGTGATCCCAACCTCCAGGGTCCGTATGATGAAGTACCCAGGAGCTTTGGGGTACCCAGGAAATAGCTGATGAAGATGCTCTTTTTCAGGGATGAAAGCAGGGCCCTGGGTGGGGAAATGACGCCATGACCTGTCAAGGAATGTGGGGTACAACAGTGTGGGGAAGAATGGGGGGACAGAGCTAAAATGACTATAATATCTTCATTGTAAATGCAACCCAGTAAATCAGTAGGTACTCCCTGAGGCAGCCCAGAGGGCTAAGGATTGGCTGATAAACAAAAGGTCAAGGATTCAAATCCATGAGCTTCTCCCTGGGTAAGAGGTGACGCAGGCACTCCCATCACGATTGACAGCCTTGGAAACCCCCTGGGGGCAGCTCTGCTCTGTTCAGCAGGCTGGCCACGAGTCAGCCAGTACAGATGGCAGGAGGTCTGTGGACTTGAGGTCTCCCTAGGTTTTCCACTAGGTACCCTTCTGTCTTAATGGAGCAAGAGCATAGCCTGGGGCCTCTGAGTTAGGAGCCCTGGGGGTGGGGTGGGGGGCAGTGGTATTGAGCTCAGAGGCTAAGCAATCAGCGTTCAAGTCCATCAGATGACTGCATAGGGAAAATGGGATGTCACACAGATCCTAAAACCCACACCAAGTCCACCACAGCAGAGAATCCATTCCTATTCAGACCAGAGTCTGTCCCCAGATAGAGAGGAGCCTTCAAGGCTGTGGAGATCCTCATGGTCACAACTGTCACCTTTCACCACTCCACCACTGGGACAGGACAGGCCGTTGTCACTTCCCCGATCCCGGCCTCCTTGTGCTTCCCTTCTATACCCTTCCTCAAGGAGCAGGTACTAGCGCTTCATACTCAACCCTCATAGGGACTGACCATGCCCCAGATAGAACCTAACAGCAAGAAAGCATCTCTCTCTCTTCTCTCTCTCTCTCCGCCCCCCCCCCCCCAGTTTGCACATGCACAGGTTTATATTCTAAATAAAACCTGTCTCAGTTCTCATGGGATGGCTGCCAGTGAGTTATCTCAGGGACACACTTGACTGCTGCTTAAGGTGATGTCACGAGAAAGACCCAGTCATGGCGGAGGCGGCAGAGGGGTCTGTGGGTCCAGTTATACTCGAGACAGAGAAGTTAGCCATCCCGTGGGAAGCATCTCGACAGATCATCTCGAAGGAGGCAGGATAACAAGGAGAGCTTCTTAGGAAGAAGTTTTGAGAATTTGGACACCTGCATTCACAAAGAAAAGGGCAGCCCAGTTGTGTTCAGCAATATAGTTCCCCAATGACCATGTACCTGCTCATGTGCCAGTGGCAGCTAGGGCTTTCCTAAGCTAATTTCCTGGAGAAACCTTACCCCATCCATGCTGCAGCTCTAATCTTGCTCGTTACGACTTTTTTTGGTCCTCACACTCAAAGAAGGTGAGACAGTCACCTTATCTGGTGTCTATTTGAGGATGAAGAGTGTAGGGGTGGAGTTTAGTCTGTCAATCTAGAGATAGCCAGTGAGATCTCTGAGTGAGCATGGCTTGCTCCTGAGAATTATCTGACTGTTTTTTCCCCCCTTGGAGTTGAGAGACTCACTCCTCAGTTCCTTGGAGACACACTACTGATAAGACACAAGGCTGACTCCCTGTGAGATATCCTGAAGGAGAAGCCATATGGAATTTCCCTGATGGAACCAGACCTCTGAAGCCACATAGAGACTCCTGCCAGTGCAGAGATGCTTGAGAAGCTACAGAGAGGTCCCTGCCAGCACTGAGATTCTTCTACCACTGAATACACAAGACTCCACACCCACTGGTCAGTGATGTTCCTGGTATCATTCCATGTGTTTTGTGAGTCTGAAGAGGACTTATGGATTGGTATGGGCCATATGGGCTAATATTAGACTTATGACCTTAGATTGAACTTGGTCGAGATGTTTTCTTAATGTTCAATTGCTCTTGTATATAAAGTTCTTTCTTATACCTATGAGTGTCTATGGATTTGTTTCTCTAGTCTACCAGGACTAACAGAGAAAGTTTGTAAGGAACAGGATTTGGGGATTTCCAGGGTACCCCAGCTGCTGCTTTGATGAGGTATCCCTCGAAGATGCAGAATGTTTCAGGGGAGGGTGGTGACTGTTGTTGATCAAGTCAGTTCTGACCCCTGGTGACCCTCAGCACAATGGGACACAACGAATTGGTCCTGTTCTCTTCTCACCACTGCTGTGATGTCTGATCCCCTGGAGGCAACCTCTGTGTCCCTCCACCTCATCACGGGGCTTCCTCTTTGTCACTTTTGACCAAGCAGAATGCCCTCCTCCAGGGACTGGTCTAAGAGAGCCTCTCTTCTCTGCTTGAAAATAGACCTTGTCTGAGCTATCAGACCCCACACCTTACACAGGCCAGTGATGCCCCAGGCATACCCCTCTGAGGGACTCTGTCATTCTGAGTGCTGGCTCTGCCCCAGGGCACAGCCAGCAGACAAGACGTCACTCTATATTCACTGCGAAACTCAGAGCCACCGGACTTTCCTGCCCTCAGCGGTCTCCTCGTTAAGAATCCAGCTTGTTGGCACCGATTGGACTCCCCGGCAGGGCATGATGGTGGTGGGTACAGGCACATTGCTGGTGCTCTCCCCACTCCTGTCCCTGCTGCTCTTCGCCCGCATGCAGATATACAGCCGCCAACTCGCCTCCACCGAGTGGCTCACCATCCAGGGCGGCCTGCTGGGCTCCAGCCTCTTTGTCTTCTCCCTCACCGCCTTCAATAACCTGGAGAATCTTGTCTTTGGCAAAGGGTTCCAGGCACAGATCTTTCCTGAGAGTCTCCTCTGCCTCTTATTGGCTGTCTTTGCATCTGGCCTGATCCACCGAGTGTACATCACCACCTGCTTCATCTTCCGCATGGTCGGTCTATACTACATCAGCAAAGTCTCCTCCACGTTGTACCAGGTGACAGTGCCGGTCCTCGCCTCAGCCAAGGTCACAGGCAAGGGCAAGAAGAGAAACTGACCCTACATGTCCAATAAAGTTGATTCTTTGTAAAAAAAGAAAAAAAAGAGTCCAGCTTGTCTTAAAGCCAAGGCCACAGAGCTGACATCAGAACTCTTTCCAGCTAAACAGTGCAAAATTCTAGAGAAGCATAGAATGTTCTGGACAGACATTGCATTTCTGTGGCCCCATAGGAAAGTAGAAGTAAACCAGCAGTTTATGGAGAGGTCAAATGATGTACTCTCTTGTCAGTAGAATGTCTTGAGTCCACCCCTAGCTGTTTATAACATACCCTGTGGAAGTCTTGGTGGCATAGCAGGTTATACCTAAGGTTTGGAACCCCAAGACTAGCAGTTCAAAACCAGAAATTTACAACCCCCATAAAGAGTTACAGTCTCAGCAGTCTCTGAAGCCCACAGGGTTTGCTGCTCTGTCCCATAGGGCCTCTGTGGATCAGAGTGGACTCGGGGCCCGTGAGGGTGATCCTGAGTCTATTAAAAGGAGAGCAGGCTCCACTCAGGTACAGGACAAATGTTTCCCTCAGGACAAATGTGTTTCCACCGTGCCGATGCATCCCCCGGCGGCACTCCGGGTTAGGTGTTGGGCTGATAGTCACAAGGCTGGTGTCTCAAAGTCCCGAGATACTCCTTGGGAGAGTGATGAGACTGTTCCTGCAAACCCCACAGAGGACTGCCATGAGTGGGAGCTGATGTGAGGCAGTGGATCTGCATTTGTTTTCTTTCTTCATGGTGCTAACATAGGCTGCCCAGGAGGTTACGGGGGGAGGAGGGGGTATGTGATCATCACTAATGGGAGGCACATCAGTCCTGTGTTAGTCTGAGTTGACTAGAGAAGCAAATTCATAGGCACTCAGAGTATATAAGAAATAGCTTCATAGAAAAGAGTAATGGTAGATGGAGGAAACATCCCAACCCAGGCCAGATCAAGTCAATATGTGCATTATTTTCCCATAGGTCTGATACTAATCCACAAATTCCTCTTTAGACTCACACAGCACATGCAATGGTGCCGAATGCAGGAAGATCACGGGTCTGTGGCAAGACGGTCTTATGGATCTGGTGGCAGTGGAAGCATCTCAGCACTGACAGGGGTCTCCACGGGTCTCTTCCAGCTCTCTGAGTGTCTCCACAGCAGGGAAGAGAAGGCAGAGAGAGACTGGGTCTGGCCTCTAGTGAGCTATTTATCTCTTTCATACCTCCAAATGAAGTCATCATGCTGGGGCTTGTTTGACAGGTTAGACTCCACCCCTTCACTCAAGTTGACAGGAGATTATGTTACTGCCACAGGTCCCCTGGGTGAAAGGTTTCCGGGACACCTAACAAGGGAGTAGGAGAAGCTCCCAGCCACATGGCAGTCCCCTTTTAAGAATACCAGCCTGCAACCACCTCACACATGTCCTTGTTGGGCCCCCCATTTGACTGATAGCTGACCCACTTCTCCCCCATTAAGCCCACGAGGGTGCCCATTGACAACCACCTGTCTTTTGTCTGTGACGCTGTGCAGGGCAGTGAGCTGCTGGATCCTGTAAATACATGCTTCAACTCGACACCAGTGTTTCACTCTCTCCAGCATCCCTACTTTACATATTATCTATGCTCACAGATCACTCCGCCGGACGACAGGCACCCAGCGTCCTTATCTATGTCAGCACATGTCTCAGAAGCAAGGAGCGGAAGGCCGGCTGTAATGCAAGGGGGAGCATCCCATGGGCTGATGGACAGCTCTGCCTCTGCTGAATTACAATCGTCTGGCTGCCCATTATCAGACTTGCCAGGGAGACACGGAGTCAGTCAAGCTGGTCCTGGGTCTAGAGCAGTACTTATCTGTGTGTCTTCACCTAATTTTCTTGGTTAGGGACAACATCTTCTGAATTCCCTGATCGGTTGTTACCTCTTGTCAGTTACCCCAGAGTCGGGCCCTGAGGCATGGCAAGTCCTTGCACATCTGGATAGGACTGCTGGGATCTCTAGGGCTTTGACGGGCTGAATTCTGGGTGGGAATGGCCAGCTCTTTCTTCCTGCTCCATCTTGAGGCAGAAAGCTCTGATGAAGCCTGTCCAGCATCCTGGCAGCACTATGACGACTCCACTGGCGGTAGTCCTGTATGAACTACATTGTGCAGGAGTTGACCCTGCATCTCCTATGCATACATGTACCATGGATTTAGTTCCATAATCTTAGACACTGAGACACCACTCCTCTATCCATCCTCAGGCGGGTCCACCCACATGCAGATACACCCTGCTATACCATACTTCAAGGCAAAATTTCATTTATTCATCATTAAAAATCAATATTTCACAATTACAAATTGTTTTTGTGATTCATCACTATGCTTTCACGATGCACAATTTGTAACCATGAAAATACATCCTGCGTATCAGATATTTACACTATGATTCATGACAGTAGCAAAATGACAGTGATGAAGTAGCAATGAAAATAATTTTATGGGTGGGGGGTCTCCACCACAAGAGGAACTCTATGAAAGGGTTGTGGCATGAGGAAGGTTGAGAACCCCTGAGCTAAGGTCTTACCTTTCTACTTCCCCCTGCATTCTGATCTTCCAGGAAGATGCTATTCTTCCCAAGTGCTGAGATATAAAGGAGACACAATGGCACAGATCTTAGAGACGATGTTGTGGTGATTCTTGAGCCCAGAAAGGCCATGAGCCTTTCATACCCAATAGCATTTGGGCCACCATTTTCCATCTTCTTTTTCCAAGCAGTTTCTTCCCAATTGGCATGGACTCCCACAGAACTACTTCTTTAAAAGAACCCAAGACACAAATTTCTTACCAATAAGACTTAGGTATGTTTGGAGTCAATATCATCGGGGTGTTCATCACAAAGTAAGAGGTTTGAACTTACTGGTCGCTCTCTTCAGGGCAGAAAGATGGGGTAGTCTACTTGTGTGAACATTTACAATTGGGAAACCCTCTGGGGTAGTGTGTCAGTCCGGGTAGACTAGAGGAACAAATTTCAGAGACACACATATAAGGAAAAGGTTTATATACAAAAGGAATAGGACATGGAGAAAACATCCCAGCCCAGTTCAGTTCAAAGTCATAAGTCCGATATTAACCCATATGCTCGAAATCAGTCTATAAACTCTTCATCTGACTCCGAAGTCATAGGTCAGTGGGTGCAGAATCCCGGTACTGACAGGGCACCTCGCCTCCAGGGCTCAGGGTCCATCAACAGCAGAAGCAACTCATCGCTGGCACAGTTCTCCATGTGGCCGCCCCAGCTTCAGAGGTCTAGCTCCATCAGGGCAAAGCTGTGTGGTCCCCTCCGCCAGCTCCTCCAGCTTCTCGAACGTTGCCAGCTTGTCTTGTCCATGATTAATAGTCTCTGAGACTAACTCCCAACAACTGGGAGAGATAGCTTCTCATCTTCACGAGGGAATCATCGCAAGATTTCCCAGGAGTCTCTGGTGAAAGCCGTGCCCACACAGAGGCCTCATCGGCTACTCAATGGCTATCTCCAGATTAACAGGCCAGACTCCACCCCTACATTTCAATCATAAAATTAACATAAGCACATGACTGCCGCAGGTAGCTTTGCTTTGGCCTATAGAGTCAACCACCCTATAGGGCTTAGCTCAGTCATTTCGGGTGTTCATCCACTGTTCGTGGCTCCAGAAAGTTTGATGAGGACTTGAAATTCAGTTGTACATGTCCTTCCTTTTGGTCAGTCGGTGTCTATAAAATCAAAATATGATGGAGGTGTGTGCCTTCCGAGAGTCCTACATCTGATCACCTTGCCCAAGGCTCTCTCTCTTTCAGGTTAGACTAGTTATTCTCCACCTAGCTAATGTGACAGAGTATTAAAAAAAAACTGGACTCACACAGTCTCAGAGTGTGAATCTGAGTGGGGATCTTTGGGTTAGGGTCTCAGGAGTCTTTGTAAACTTTCCTGGCAAGTCTGAGGATCATGACTCATGACTCAACCACTGGTCTTCTTAAATGTCACTGTGCTTACAAACCACTCCTGCCTCCAGCTACATTGTAAGATTCTCATTCAGTTGCTCTAGGGGAAGGCTTGGGACCCTGCATTTCTGACGAGCCCATCAGGATGGCTGCTATTGCTGCTCTGGGGACCAGGCATAATTGAATTACCAAGTTCAACATCCTTATCAACAGCATGGTCATTGTTCACTTGCACTCGCAGACACGGTCCTGTGCCCATTCTCAGGACTAGTCTCTGAGCAGAAGCCTCTCCAGCTTTAGTCTTCTCTCTGGCTCCATCCGCATCCAGCCCCCTGGCTATGCAGCGCCCCCATCCGCAGCAGGTGGTCTGAAAATCGCAACCTCCCCTCATGTCCAAACTCCTGGTTGCTGTAAATCAGCTTTCTGTTTTTAAATAGCAGCAGCTACTCAAACCAGGTCTCGAAAAACACTGAGTAGCTGTGAGATAAATAGAAGCATTTTTTTTCTTTCTTCTGTTTAAATAAATGGGAAATTCTGGGGCTAAACAAATCTGAAATTTTAATAGGTGTATTCACCGCAGGATTTATCATCGCCTTCAGTATGTAAATAGACCGTCTGGAATCTAACGTGTGCCGTCCTCCCCGAACATACTGGAGGACACGACGCTTTGTTTGTGGGCCACCTCATCGAGTTTGAGAGACCTGGTGAGCTAGCTAGCAAGCCCATCTGGGGGAAACGCTGTTTTAGATTTATCCCCACCATCTTGAGATAAGCACAGGGGCAGATTTCATATGGAGATTGCTAGTCCGGCTCTTTTATCAGCATGCAAGAACAGAAGCCCTTCCACGGCACGTCATAAATTGTTCATGCATCTCCCACCATGAGGGAGAAAGACAAGAGCCTGAGAGGAAAGCTGACCAGAGGTGCTAATTTGCCAGGATGTTGAGAAATAAGGAGGATAATTGGTGTGGCTGCTGGAAACGAATAAATGGCCACTGCCGTGTTTATGACACCGAGGAGAAAAGGTGGAAACTAAAATAATCTTGCAGAACCAAAGGTCTGGGGAGCCGGATGATGGGACTGGCACCACTCTGTCAAGGATATGATTCTCTCTCTTTATCTTTATGGTATTTGAAAGATAAGAGATTCCTGGGCTAGCCAGAGCCTGCAGGCAGCTAAGACTATGGCTTGGGGTAAGTATGCCAGGCACTGGTGGCTTCTTCAGCTGGATTTGCCCCCTGGAAATGGATGGGTGGACCTGGGCAAATGACATTTTCTCAAATTCCAGCAAATGTCTTCTCTTCTGTGCCACTTTTGGGAGAATTGGGGAGCACCCATAGGTGGTACAGATGAAGAAGGCACACTGGGCCTGTCCCAAGTAGTCCAGCCACAGTTACCAGGGGAAAGTCCTACTGCTTTACTTCCATATCTTTAGTCTTTGGAAGCCCTTCCAACAAATTAGGACTTCCATGAGTTGGCACCAAGGGAAGGCAATAGATTTGACTGTTGGGGTTCTTGCCAGGGTGGCCCCCCAAACACGGGATGACCGCGAGCTCCAGCCCAGTGGTTGGAAACCTGTGCCTTGTGGATGGAAAGTTCCAGGTAATGAGACTATATTGTGGGCTATTGGAGCTCATTTGTATTCTCTAGACTGGAACTGAGCCATGGGAGCCCCTGTCCCATCCCAGCATCCATAATGCTGTGTGAGGACCAACCACACCTGCCGGATACAGAGTCGGGATGCAGAGACAGGGGACCTCATCACTGTCCATCATCCCGCTGAAGTGGGCACATCTCTCTGGAGTTTGGAAAGTTTCTTCTAAATAGCTTCGGAATTAGAAGTCCTCTGGTTTTAACTAGGGGTCACTCTAGACCACAAACTGTTAAGCACAGTGCTCATAATTTAAACGTTGGCAGTCCAAAGCCACCAAGAGGTGCTGCAGAAGAAAGGCCTGGCATTCTGCTTCAGAAAGAGCACAGTAACTGTCGCCCCACCCCGCCTGGACACCCACAGGGTTGGCCAGAGTAGACCCCGGTAATTGATGCACTCGCTCACAGGAAGGTATGCTCTCCAGTGAGCCCTAGTGTGAACATGGTGTGCTATACTGGTTTCATTTCTTTTTCAGATACACTCAGTAGAAACCATTGGGTTGGTTAACAGGAAAGCTTTCGGGGGCTTCTTTTAGTAGCTTGCTTTCAGTAGCACTGCCTAGTCCTCAAGATCCTGCTCCTCCTGTGGTGGGACCCTGCTGCCTCTCCCAGGATCTCCCCTGCCTTTCTCCTGCCAGCACTCAAATTTGAATGAAGGGCTTGTGCAAGTGCATGGCATCTAGAGAACCCAAGTCCCTGTGCAGTCCGTCAGCACAAGGGAGGCTGGGAAACACAGTCTTCTCCCATCCATCAAGGCACACGGGATGGATGGAGCCTGAACACCTGTCTCTATCATAGCTGCTGGAGGGTAGAGCATGTGGCTGTAGCACTATATATTTCTCATATAACCCTTCTAGAAACCTCTGACTGTGGGGCACACACACCATTGCCAATCGAAACGGAACTGCCATGATGATTTTGTGACATCCCAGAAAGCAGGTCCATTCAGCAACAGCTGTTGTGTTTTTTTTTAACTATCATTTTATTGGGGGCTTGTACAATTCTTATCACAATGGAGGCAGACAGACATTGTGTCAAGCACATGTTGCTATCGTCATTCTCAAAATATTTGCTTTTTACTTGAGCCCTTGGTATCAGCTCCCCATTTCCCCCTCCTTCCCTAACCCTTGATAATTTATAAATTATTTTTATTTTTTCATGTCTTACACAGTCTGATGTCTTCCTTTACCCACTTTTCTGTGGTCTGTCACCCAGGGAGGGGATTATATATAGATCATTGTGATCGGTTCTCCCTTTCTACCCCACCTTCCCCCTTGCCCACCTGGTATCACTACTCTCATTATTGGTCCTGAGGGGTTCATCTGTTCTTGATTCCCTATGTTCCCAATACCTATCTGTACCAGTGTATATCCTCTGAACTAACCGGATTTGTAAGGTAGAATTGGGATCGTGATGGGGTTAAGGGTGGGGGGAAGCATAAGTCTGAGGGGCCAGCCCCAATCCCAACTACATGGACAGCACCCTCTCCCCGCAGAGGACAGCACTGGAGCTACAGCTCAGGGAGAGGGACCTGTCTGGTTAGAACACTCAGCCATAGTTTGACACCACTTCTATTCACCAATCCCACAATACTTGATTGGGCATTGAGCCATCACTCTGGAATGGGCAGGGACCCAGGGACTGAGCTTGTTCAGACTACTCTTGAGATAGGGTTTACCATTTAGGGTTGGTGGCAAGTTGGAATCCACCCCAGGGAAGTGAGTTAGTTTTGATCATCACAGAGTTTAGGAGACTCGGTGGCACAGGGGTTAAGACACTTGCCTGCTAACTGAGATGTTGAGAGTTTGAGTCCACCAGCCACTCCTGGGGAGAAAGACACATTGATCTGCTTCCTTGAGGATCTACGGTCTTGCAAAGCGCCTGGGCAATTCTGCCCTGTCTCTGTACGTCAGAACCATCTGGATGACAATGTAGTTATGCAAACATTGTGCATCAACAGAGTCCGCATCTTCAGTGTATGGGGGGAGGGGGAGGCAACTTGTAGGTGAATAACAGCATCGTATAACTTTTTTAACTTTATTGTCACACCTGTTTTCTCTTTCAAAATGTGAGTTTACAGGGACCTTGTCTTTTTTACCTTCTTACCCCCCCCCCCCAGTCCAAGCTTGAGCCCACACCCATGGCAGGTGCTATATCATCAAAGAGTTGAGGAAGATGATCGGAGCAGAGAAGAAAGGTGAGGCCCAGAGAGGAGGGCTGACCATGCATCGACCTTGGGGAAGAGGGTCATGGCCATCAAGTGAGTTCTGACTCAGAGCAACGCTCTCAAATAGAGTAGAACTGCTCGGTGGGGTTCAGAGACTGTGGGAGCAAATAGCCTGATTGTTAGCCTGTGAAGTGACTGGTGGGTTTGAACTGCTAACTTCGGGCTTACCAGTCAGACATTTAACCAACTGTGCCATCAAGGTTTCTCTTGGGAAGGAGCCCAGCTGCCCTGCCTCTCCTACTGGGAGCCCCAGGAAAGGATAAACTGGCCATGTTCTGAGGTTGCTAATGGTGTCCCTTTTCCAGAGTCAGCTGTGCTTGCTGCTACTATAGCCCTGGAGTCAGTGTGAAGGCGGGAGACATCCATGAGAAGGGGCACAGGGAAAGGTGTGAGGGCAGGCACAAAGCCAGGCACATCAAGCGGCAGGGAGAGGAGTAGGGATAGCAGGCCAGAAGTTCAAGGGATGGACAGGGAAACTAGATGAAGGGAGACAGAAACACCAGAATGGAAATATGAAGAGTAGCGATATATGGTGGAAACTGCAACCAACATCACCCTGCCCCATGTAGAGAAATTGTTAAAGAAGAACTCCATTTGCTCAGTAAGCTTTCGCCAAAAACACGATAAGATTCCAAAAGAGGGCTGGTGGGCCCCTTGACAAGGAGTGTCCCTCTCGGTTGGCTGTTCCCATGTTTGCTTGAGCCTAGTGCTCACCGAGTGGTTTCTAGCTGATGGTAACCCAGTGTGTACAGCATAGATCTAGGCCCCCTGGGTTTCCAAGGCTGTATGCAACCTTTCAGTGGCCAGGGCATCAGGCCTTTCTCTCGAAGCACCTCTGGGTGGGTTTGAATGGCCAATCATTTGATGAGTAAAGGAGCACAGAACTATTTGTATCCCCCACGGAGCCCCAGCCAGAGGACTGTCTCCTGAGCCTATTTTCAATTGCATTGTGCAAGAAAACCCCTACCTTGCCCACCTGTGGAAACCACCACACCTTGTATCCTGGTGCATGTACACACACACACACACACACACACACACACACATAGCCTCTCGACAAGTAAATGGCTCACGGGCCATGGCCACTCTCCTCTCTTGCTATCCCCCATCTCCAACTTCTGGCCTGTCTTACACCTCGCTGGGTACCTAAACATGTCTGCTAGGGGGAGTCTACCTGCACTTTGGTAAGGGTATTTGGTGAAAGACTGAGAATTGCTGGTCTTTCACCCAGGCTGAAGATTAACTCAATGGAAGTTGTACTGTTGTTGTTTTAACTTGTTTTGGGAGTCACAATAATGCAGGGACTATTTCGATGTCTATACCCAGCTCAGCAGTCACACAGCACACACAGTAGGGCATTTATGTCATTGAATAGGTGAACTCTCCCCATGTGGGGAGGATGTCAGGGTGGGCTGTTTCCTAGATACATATTCTTGCAGTGACTTGCTCCATGGGGGGCCAGGGCCGATGGAAGAATGCTCAGAACAAGAAAGCCAGACCCCTGCCCCTGACAGGCCTGCAGCTTTCTTGTACTGGCCCACCCCAGGGGACCCCATCTGGGAGAAGAGGGTGGCTAAGGGTGTCCTCCTTCCCCAAGGTGACCATCCATGTGCTCCATCTACTTGAAGGAGGCACATGGACACTTCCTGTCAGGAGGTGGGAGGGAGACACTCACTTTGCCTGCAGGTCTGCTGTGTTTTAAGAACGACGGTAGACAGTATGTTACCCAGGTTGACGTTTTGAGATGTGGTAGAACCCTGAGAGAGAGATCCCCAAGCTCACGTGACCTTGTGAAGTAATGGTGCTCCCAGAAGTGAAGGTAGGATATGCGTCAACCCCCATCGAGTATTGCTCCATGTGCTCAGTGGAGCATGTATAGGCACTGCCTTAGATAGATACACAGGTTGGGCACTGCACAACTCTACAGGGTGCAAATGACATAGACTGTGCCTGTGTTTTGAAATACATGACCTATGCAGTTGTATGCACCATGCCAGGTGTTCGGGACTAGGGAAGCAGAAAGGTACAGCCGCATACATTTAACGGGCAGGCATCTTCCAATAAGTAGCCTGTTTATGATATTTGGGGATTGCGTCTTGAAGGCTGGTTTTTTAGGATCTGAGGGTTAAGTTGGCTGGGGTCCCCTGCCGGGAAGGGATTAAGGTAACAGCGCCAGGAGGAGCCACGCTGTCCCACTGTGACAGTCCTCCCTCCCCCTGTGTCTTGCTGTTTCTTTGGGCTTTTCCTGTAGTCTCTGGTCCTCCTGCTTGCACCCCCTTCTCCCTCCACTCTCCGTCACGCTGTTTTGTCCTTTTCAGTCTCCAGCCACTTCCCAGTATGGTCACAGGGCCTCACTGAGTTTTCTCTTCTTCCCTCTTCCTGAAGCTGCCCCCGGGACTCCACCCCTCCTTTCAGCTCCATTACTTCTGCCTGGGTGCTGACAGCTGGCAGTGCCTCAGGCCATTACGTGGCTAAGGGAGGGCCCAAAGAGGTTAAAGACTTGCTTCCACCAGGCTGCCTCAGCCCCAAAACTTTCCTGCAGCTTCTCTTCCTGCAGATTGCTGCAGAGTGCTGACTCAGCCTGCTGGGGCTTCTCTGCGCTTGAGAGCCTCTGCCTGTCGGGACAGAACCCTGTGAATTGGACCACAGAGACAGAAGTCACCCAGTGGAGGAAGGAGTTGAGTCTATCCGAGGCGAGACTCTAAAAAATCAGGAAGCTCAGTTTTCTGTTTGCTATTTTCATTTTATTCCCCCACACTACCATCTTTCCTATGGTATGAATGATGACCAGCATTAATTTTGCCATTTAAACCGATTTTGAACACCCAGTTCCGTGGCATGAATTATATTCACCGTGTGGCCTGGCCATCACCACTATTTATTTCCAAGTTTCTGAGAGCCCCAAACAGAAGCTCTGCAGCTGAAAGCCAGTATTCTGGTGGGCGCTACCACCCATCCGTTTGTATGTGTTTTTTGTTGTTTTTGCTCCACTGGAATGGAGCTGAAAGACAGTGATGCTCACTAATGGAGTTATCCTGCTGCCAGGTGTCCAAGCCATGAAGGGCCCCAAGGACACCTGGAGTCATCAGAAACTAAGAAGATGGGACAGCTGAGAGCATTTGAAGAGCTTGTGCTTCCACCCAAAGCAGGACTTGGAGAAACAGATGAGATTCTGACGAGAGTTACCATTTAGTTCATAGTATTGTCCGACTGGCTCGCTATGTGTTGGCTATGACGGGGGGTCGGGCTATGGTTCATTTCCTGCTTTGGACTGTTGACGGTGTGACCTCAGTGTGGTTATCCAGAAAAGTATGGTGAAGTGGTACCTGCCCCCCCACCTGAGCAGTGCGTGCAGTTTTTGTAATAGCTCTGCTGTCAACCCGAGCATTCTTTCAAACAAAAAAGTTCCACACACAGATATGTGAGCAGAGCACCCCTCGCAGGGAGAAAGCAAGGTTGAATGCCAGCTTATTCAGAATCCCGTTGCCTGCCGGCATCTGGTAGGCCATGAATATTGATGCCACTCGGATGACTGAGGTGTACCTGACACGAGCCATGGGCTTTTCAACCGCCTCCTCGGCATGTGAATGCCGGACCATAAACAAGGAGGACCAAAGAAGAACGGGTGTATTTTCATCAGGGTGTTGTTGGAGAATATTGAGTATGTCATGGAGAAACAAACCAATCTGTCTTGGAGGAAGTAGTACAGCCAGCTTGCTCCTTAGAAGAGAACCTGTCAAGATGCCGTCTGACATAGTTTGGGCTGTTTTTTTTTTTACCAGGAGAGACTGGTCGCTGAAAAAGGACAGCATGCTTTCTGCAGTAGAGGGGCAACGGACAAGAGGGAGCCCCTCAACAAGATGAATTGACCCAGCAATGGCTACAATGGGCGCAAAGGAAGTAACACCTGTGAAGATGACAAAGGATGGGGGGTGTTGGACACAGGGTCTCTGTGGGCTGAATCAGACTCAATGGCATTGAACAGCAGCCCGGTAGAAGATCAGGGTGCAAAGAAAGCCTCCCGACAAGACCGGCTGATGCGGTCACTGTAGTGACAGCTCCCAATCGACCTGCTCTTGTGAGAAGGGGACAGAACCAGGCGGCGGTTCGTTCTGTTATACTTTGTGTGGTTCTGAATTGAAATGAGCGCCATCACACCCAACAGCAACAAGTTACACGAGATAACTACCGGGGAAAGATCTCCCCACTTGATGACCAGATCCCTCTGCCTTGAGAATAACCAGCTCCCACAACCACAGCTGTCCCAAGCACCCAGAGGATGGTACGTCCAAATGTGATGTGTTGCTACAAAAGATGGCAGAACCTTTTGTGAAGCAAAACAGCCTACCGAGCTGTGAGGCTGTGTTTTCGAAGCTGGTGCTTCTTGTGACTCCTGTACCTAAGTCTATAGGTATCTGAAGGTGGGCTTTCCATCTCTCTCACCTTTCCACAAAGAATCCAAAGCCCTTAGTTGACACCACAACAAGACAGCAAGCAACGTCGGTATTCTTGAAGTCCTCAAATCACGGCCTATTTTAAATGGTTTCTGGGTGCAGGCAATCGTTAGAAGCCTGACTAGGAAATCTTGGGGCTGTGTAGATGGGGCCAAGGTATTATATAGATATCGATATCAATACTGATATAGATAGATATAGATATATGCGACCATCCTGGTCATTTTCCACCAAAGCAGTTTTCAATTTTCTTAAAACTTCTTTATAGTGAGCACTTGCAATATGACTGTATCCTTCAAGAAAATCTTTCAAGGACACCTCTCTGGGATCTCCCTTCCCCCCACCAAAAACAAAAATTCTGTAAACTTCTGAACTGACCTCTCAACCTGGAACTGAACTGGCCCAGATACTCTTCTGGGGAGCCTCTGTTTTGATGGGTGTTTACATTTGAAGGTGCCCTTACAAGATTAAAATCCAGTATTACTGAGAGAACTTGCCTGCTGTCATCCACCAATTGCAGAGACACATCTAAACAACCTCTGCTTGGAATAAACTCACTCATATTTGCATGCCTGAACTAGAACCTTCATAACAATTTATTGCTACTTCCTCTTATATGCTCTATTCACCCTTCGTTTCCAAAGTAACTTTCCTACCTGTGTCTTCTAGTCCTCTCCCGCAGACCTGTTTCTCTTGGTTTTTGTGTTCATGGACCCAACAGATCCATCTCCCACCATAGGCCTCCACCCCACCCCACCTCCTGGGCCCTATTATAGCCCTATAGTTCTCCTGACAGCCCTTTCCCCAGATCTCCAGCCTAGGCTGACTTCAGCCCATGGACTTCAGCTCAGGTTGACAGCTCAGAGACAATAGCCATGACTCTAGAATTCGAGGTACCATTGAATGGGAGAAATATGGTTAGAAGAATTCCAAACTATTCCAAAACACAACACACTCTAACATTGATGGTTGCTTTGATTGGAAATATGATTTTCCCACGTCATAGCCATATTGTGCCTTCAAACATGCTTTCCAGCTAATGTCAATGTGAACTCATTTGAGTGTGCTGAAGGAAGACATATTTTATTCAACCCCAAACCATTCATTAAATCCCACCGTGTAACAGACACTGCACTGTGTAATGGCAGCACAAACACGATTAAGAGATGGTCTTTTGTCGTTGAACAGCTGAAAGTCTTCTGGGTGGGGTGCCCCACTATGAGAGTCTGATGTGCAATGGGAAGAGAGACAGACAGAGAGAGAGAAACTGAGACTCTTGAGCAGAACCATCTTTTTTTGCCCCTGGAGCAACATAGTAGATGCTGTGCAGACTATCAATGACATTGGAAGGAGGAAGTAGCCAAGAGTGGGTCTCCTCTTGACACATGATGCATAATACTTGGGAACCACAGCTCCCATTTCTCCCCAAGTCCCTCTTATTCAGTCTTCCTCTTCTGGGCCCCCATGTCCACTGTCCCCTTTGAAGAGACCACCTCTTTAACCTCATGTAACACTCACTCCCAATGTGCTTGGTCTACAGCATCATAAGGGGCATGTGGTTCATCTTCATAGTCGGTGACTCTCCCCCCTAGGTCTAGAAGCTATGCTACTTTCGATTATCCACTTCTTCTCCAGCAAAGATGTCTTCCGATGATCCTCTGCATTTCTCCAGGTGCTCATAGAGAGGCAGGCAGGATGAACAAATGGGTAGGGCCAGGGTCACCCTGGTGACCAGCCACAGGGGCACCCTATACACTGAATGCAATGTGAACATTCTTTTCAAGGCTGAGGCCAAGTAAGGATGGGTCACAGGAGACACAATGGTCAACCATGGGGGTCAATTGTTTTCCTTACCATAAAAGATAGACCTAATCCAGATTAGCCCCGAGGACCAAGGACCTGTCATGGTGGAGCAGGAGTCACTGTGGAAGCCTGAGAGTGAGCATCAGTGTCCACACAGCTGCAAACAGAAGCCAGGCAT
Organism: Nesogale talazaci; assembly: GCA_004026705.1. Lineage (NCBI taxonomy): Eukaryota > Metazoa > Chordata > Mammalia > Afrosoricida > Tenrecidae > Nesogale > Nesogale talazaci. The sequence goes on along the minus strand of PVJH01011163.1, from coordinate 22,334 downwards.
TGGGCCGAGGCATCTTTGCGGAGCACTGAGCCCCAGAGGACTGAGTGCAAAGCCCCGGCCCTTCCTCCCCGTCAGCATTTCTTGCCCACTGCGCAGCTGAGGAGTGACGATGAATATTCATCCCCTGGCTGTTCCAGAGTCACTTGACTCTGAATATGCAAAACCAGAGTTTCACTTGGGCTGGCAGGGAGGGGAAGATTCCCCCAAAGAAAACATCTGATAGAGTCTGTACGACCAGTGGGGGAAATAAAGCCGGTGATGGGAAAGGGGAGGGACCCGGCGGGGAGGAAGTGACTTTCATTTGTGCACCAGCTAGCAAGATGCTATCCTCAGGGAAGGAACATCCTGACCAAGGAGAGTGCACATGGCCTTAGCTTGAAGACAGGCTAGGGAGAGCGCCTGCTACTTATCCCTGTGTCCTCCGGAGCAAGAAGAGGACAGATACATAATAGCTTTGCCTGGAGGCGGTTACACATTGGCTGGATACTATCCTAAGCGGAACAAACACCTTTCCATGTGGAAAGCACTGATCCTATTAAACTCCTGGTGGAGCAATGGTTAAGAACTCAGCTGGTCACCAAAAGGTTGGTGGTTCAAGTCCACCATGTGCTTTGGGGATGGCAAAGGCTTACCGACAAATTCCTATTAAGACAGCAGCCTAGAAAAGACAAGGGGCATGTCTCCTCTGCCCCCGTGGAATCACTCAGGGTCAGCCTACACTCAGAGGCACACAACTGTATGCAGCAGGTTATTTTCCAGCTCAATGGTGTCTTCTCCTTGACCCTGCTATTATCTCCATGCGGCAGGTGAGACAGTTGAGGCGAAGAGAAATGAAATGGCTTTGACCCACAAGTCAGGTGCCATCTGTGAAGAGGGAGCTGGATTTGAATTCAGACCCAACATGCGCTTCACAAGCAAACGGCCTCCAGAGACATAATTCAGAGAGCGTGCCCGTGTTTCCGGACACGTGGATGAGGCACGCAACTACAGCATGGTGGAGGGTAATCAAGGAAGAGTCCCCACTGGGCCCGTCTGGGAAGTCTTCCAGACATCTGTCATGCTTGAATTATGAAGATGTTTTAAAGCGATTTGCCTGTTGGCCCCAGCTATACTAGGTAACATCCTAGGGGTCAGAACTGGCTCCATCCTTCCCTAAGAGAAGCACAGTTTGGCTGGAAGAGGGGTCTCTGCTCTTCAGCTGAGCATGCCAGCAGCACTTCCCCAGGTCCACCCCCTGCCAGGCAAGAGGCTAAGCACAGGACATAGAACAAAACACTTAACCCTTGCCACCATGCTGCCAGTCACCCTCATTTACTGTGCTGGGGAAAGAAGGAATGAGAGTGCTTAGTCAGTGCATTCAGAGCCACGTGACAAGACAACGTCCACTTGGAGTCTAACTTTTGGTGGTTGTGTTAGTCCGGGTAAGCTAGAGAAACAAACTGATAGATGCATATATGGACATAAGGGAATGGTTTATACACAAAAGGAATGGGACATTAAGAAAGCATCCCAACCCAGTCCAGTTCAAAGTCAGAAGTCCGATATTAGCCCACATGCCCGATACCAGTCTATAACATCTCCTTCCGACTCACAAAGTCACAGACCAGTGGGTGCAGGGGTCTCCCCATGGCTCCTCACTTCCAGGGCTGAGGGTCCATCAACAGCATCCAGTGGTGGCAGAGGCAACTCAGCACTGTCAGGGCTCTCCACGTGACTTTGCCAGCTTCAGAGGTCTGGTTCCTTCAGGACAAGGCCATGTGGTTTCTCCTCCAGCTCCTTCAGCTCCTTGGACGCTGCCATCTTGTTTTGTCCATAATCCATCATCTCTCAGACTAACTCCCAACAACTGGGAGATAGCTTCTCATTTCCAGGAGGGAAATATCTAGAGATTCCCCAGAAGTCTCAGGAGAAAGCCATGCCCACATGGAGGCCTCATTGGCTACTCAATGGCTATCTCCAGATTAGCAGGCTAGACCCCACCCCTACATCTCAAGCATGAAGTTAACATAAGCACGTGACCGTCACAGTGGTCCAACTCTGGAGTCTGACCTTTCTCAATATGGAGCAACCCTGCAGGGCAGGGAGCGGGCTATGTTCCTCTAAAGCGTTGTTTGCATTCCAGAGATCAGACAGCACTCTTAAGTCACCAACCAGCAGAGATGAAAGGGTCTAGTGGTTTATCCAGCCCTATGCCCTCCTAGGCTGCTGCCGAAACTAGGGTCCATCAAGGGTCAGGGTGCTGCCCATGGCTGTGCAGTGACTTACAATTAAACTGAAAACTCAAGTCTATGGCCAAGATTCTTGAATATAGAGTTTCCTTAGCCCACTAAGGTACATCTGCCTTGAGAGTTGGTGTTTTCAGTTGCCTTTTATGCATGTGAACATTGGATTGAGGAGGACTGGGGAAGATTTGTTACAGTGTCGGCAAAGAGTGCTGAAATGATCATGGACTGCAGGAACCTTCGTTCAAAACCACATGCTGCTCCTAGAGAGAAAGATGGGGCTGTGGACTCCTCTAAAGACATAACAGTCTCAGAACCCCGTGGAGGCAGCTTTACCCTGTCCCGAGTTGGGATCCACTGGGCAGCAGTGAGTTTGGTTTTGAGTTTGTCAGAAAAACACACCCATCTGCCTTGGAGGAAGCACAGTCCCGGTGTGCGTCTCAGACCTCAGAATGGCAAGACTTCATTGCACACACACTGGGCATCTTATCAGAGGAGGCCACATCCTGGAGAAGGACACCATGCCTGGTAAAGTAGAGGGTCAGTGAAAAAGACAAAGACCCTCAAGGAGATGAGTGGACATGGTGGCGGCAACCATGGGCTGAGAAGTAGCACTGTCAGGGTGGCGCTGCAGGAAGGGACAGGTGCCATGCTCTTGGGCATGGGGATCACTATGGATCAGAGCAGACTCCGTGGCAACCCATAATAATATGCAGCCCACCCATTCTGACATCACACTCAAGTGAATGTCCTCCTTCCTCTGGTCCACCTCATTTGATTACGGAGGAAGCAGGCCCATGGTCGTTGAGGACGTTTCTTGCATTCACACAGTTGATCATTGGGACTGGGATTCAGATTCAGCACTGCCTCCCAAAGGCAGGCTCTCAGCCACTCAGTGATGCTAGTTGCACCAGAGAGAATATCGCATAGAACTGGTGCGCCCTCCTCTCCTCTCAGAACTGCAGAACCGCGGGCCACTAGGAGGTCCTGCTCAGATGTGGGCACACACGCTCCCACTCACTGCCGTGCCCCCCCTCCACTGCCTGTCCCTCGTTTTTCTCCCTCATGAGCCCCAGCAGGTCTTCCCACCCATTATCCAAATGCACTCTGGGTTTATACCCAGAAGCTTAATTTCACATCTGGCAGGAAGCAATTGTGCAAAGTTGTTGAATTCTCTTCTCCATCCCCTCGGGGGTTCATCAAACCCCATCATCCCAGAAGTGTCAAAAATATTTCCCATTCCCCAGCAAAAAATAAAACCAGAAGTAGCACAGAGTTGGAAAGTCCATAAAAATCTAAAACCAATTTGCTTTTTTTTTTATGTGTGTGTGTGTGTGTGTATGCAGGGTTTAGGTTTTTACCTGAGGGATACATGACTGAGAAGCTTCTGTACCTGATGATGACCAAGGAGAGGGCGTCTGTAAGCTGCATGAGGATGGGAGAGAGCCACCATGGGTAGGGCTGTGTGAGCTCATAGTAAGATGGGAAGTGAAGTATACTGAGACTTTTCCACGTGCCAAGCACTTACCATGTCACATCACAACCCTTAGCAATGTGATGGATGGTGCCCGATATCGACTTCGTGGATAAATTACCTTGGATCCTGACATTTGGTTCCAGGTCTGCTGCTGACTGACTCCACAGCCTTAAATCAAGGCCCAGAAGTCCTGAATGGCTACTGGAGACCCCTGAGCACTGGCATAGTGACTGTCCAATCCGTACCGTTCACTTCCAGCACATGCCTGCCCCTAGCAGACATCACTGATCAACCAGATCACCCCTTTCCCAGAACCCAAGGCAAAACTTCCAAATCCTTCCTAAAACAGTCTTGTAGAGCACTGCCACCTACACACACCTGGAGGTTGGCCCAGAAGATAGAAGCCATTTCCTGGAATTGACCTAAGTCAAACTGCTTTTTTTTGTGGTTTTGTTTTTTTTCCATCTGAGGTAATCAAGGCTCAGAGAATCGGAGTAACCTACTTAAGATAACACAGCAAGTCAGAAACAGATACGCCCTGAAATCTGGGCTCAGAATCCAAAGGTCACAGGTACTATTCCTCAGACAGGAGGCTGTCCTGCCAGCCAGTGGGAAACTGGTTCATTTCCAGAGTTTTCCCCCAAATGGATTTAAATTCCGGGGACAACCTTGCTCCAAGATATTCCTTTCCTTCACACTAGCTGAGCAGCCAGCCGGAACACAGGGCTTCCTGGTGCCCGGGCAGTTAATGTGTGTCTGGCATTAGCAGAAAACTAACATTCTATTTCCCTTCCATAGTCTGTAATTTCTTTGGAAGTTGAAGTGTAATGAAATCGGTGTTTATTATAATTAATAAAAGCCCCCGTAACTTTAAATTGGGTCATAAATCCTGCAGGAAACCCAATACCGCCGCTAGAGTCCCTCCTTTCCCAGAAGGGGCTCACCAGGCTCGGAAGGCATAGGACCCCGCCTCCCCAATGGAAGCTGGCTGCACGCGCTCCAGCGCCTGCTAGCCGCTCTCCTATCATCTATTCAAGGAGTACAAGCAGAGCGCAGGCCGTGTGTCCCTCCGCAAATGAGAAAAGTAGCCCCTAGGCTTGCAGCCGTGGGTACTGCCGGAGTGGGAACATTGCCTAAGCCACAGTGCAGGCCAGCCGAGGTTTGAGAACGCAGGGCGTGCCCTCTGGGTGTCAAGGAAAAGGAAGCTGTTATTCTTGTGTCCCGGAGACCACCCCAGGGCAGGTTTATAGGCCAAAACACATATGCATTAGGGTACCTTGCACAGATCTAGAAGGAGTGCAGACTTGAAGATAATGGTTGGTTTTTTGGGGAGCTTTGGAGAAATGAGGTGGTCTAGAGCGATTAAAGGAGTTCCCGGGTGGCCACACATTGTCCTCCAACACAGAGACTTGTGAGGGCCTCAGGGCCTTTGCACTTGCTCTTTCCCCTGCCTGGAGCGCTCATCTTCGATCATTCAGTGATTGCATCCTCCAGATTCAGTCTTTCACTCAGATATCATGCCCTCCAGAAGCCTTCCCTCCGACCCCACGTCGTACTTCCTTCCCTCCAACCCCACGTCGTACTTCCTTCCCTCCGACCCCACATCGTACTTTTCCTTTCACACCTTTATTCCTGGACGAGGGACCCTGGGGGAGTTTGGAATGATGATGGATTTCACAACCTGTGTCCGCACTTGCCTGTGAATCAAAAGGATGCTGGGTGGAAGCCAGCAGCGAAGGCCTGGCATCCTGCTACCTGGCCGTGTGGGAAGCGCTGCCGTCTGAGGGGGCTACAAGTCATCCTTTGGAGGACACCCGGAGTGAGGATCTTCCCTTGGCAGAGCGCACTCCTCTTTGACATGACATTCCTTCCTTGGTGCTTCTTTGTTTATTGTTTATTTCTTGAGTACCTAGTAAAATGGACACTGGGTTACAGCAAGGACCCCGGGCTAGTTTACTACTAGTGTTGTCAGAGTGCCTACTACCTAATAGACAATTAATAACTGTGCCGGGAAGAGATGCGCAGCACTGCATGGCTCATTAAAAGAAACGTGCTCTAGCACAGATTACAAAATTGCATGCGATAAAAGGGGAAATGGTATCTGAAGATGCCAAAGTAAAAGAAAAACAAGGGCAGGAAGAGCAGATGAGAATCACCATCTGGGCAGTTCCAGGCAAGGGACCAAGTTTACATCGGTCTGCAGTGGACTGTTCACACTAAGCCTTTCCCCTCCCCCTCAGCATGCCTGGTAGAATCTTTAGAAACTCACTTAAGAAATAAGGAACTGAAAAGCAGACAAGCCAGGAGTGAGGTGTGAGCCGGCCCTTGATGCCCCACCGTCCTATTAGAGTGGCTAGCAAACAGGGCGCTGGACTATCTAACAAGCCGACCCAGAGGGCACTTTAGAGCGGTGATAAATGTCAAAACCTGAATCCATGAGATCAATCTAAAGTTATTGCTCAAGAGAAGCTCCCGCTCTCCCGCGCCTGAAATTCAAGAGAGATTTCCTTCCCGGCTTCTCCGACAAGGAGAAACTAACTGCTCATGCTGCCATATTCTCCGCAGCATCCCATCAGGATAGATGATGGGGAGTTCCACCATTCCGTCTCTCCTTATGACAGGCCAATGACCTCATGCTGAAGTGACGTTTAGCTATCAAGACCTTCTTTGGATAGCCGATGCTGTCAGCATATGCCTCTTTCTGCTGGTCTGAACTGGAGGAGAGGAAAACATCTGAGGGAAAAGGATGGACCATGTACTCTTGAGACAGTCTTCCCTGGAGAATTCTTCTCCATGTGAGGTTGCCGTGAGACTTGACAAGGAGAAAGCAAATTCATCTTCCCTTCAAGATGCAGGTTGCTCAGTGGGTGGAAGGGGAGAGTGGGAATTGAAACTGGTCAGCTACTGGGCCTAGAGTCAGCCTTGCAGAAACGCTTATGGGTTCTGGGTCAGAGTCCAGGCACGGGAGCGGTCTCCCTCGGCCCAAGACCAGGTCTCTCCTACTCTCTGTAGATGTGGGGGAGTTCTAAGACAGACCTTCATTTCTTCATCTATATACTCTGCACAGGAGTGTTGGAAGATCCACTCGAATGTGCAATGGAAACCACTTGGCACTGTGATTGTGTATGACAAGCCTGTCAGGAATGCTGGCTATCACCACTGCTCTTTCACAGCCAGGTATTGGATAGACTGCAAATGCAATAGGAGATATCGACAAGCGTTTGGAGGAAAGGGCCATTAATCTACAACAGTGGGATTCTACCGGAATCTCATTTGGTGGAATCGATGTGGGAGGCACCCTATAGTAGAAGGCCTGGCAGAACCTGACCTTGGAGTCAGCCAACGAGGGTTGCCCTGGCCGCCCCTTTTTTTCCCAGCAGAAGAGGCTCCCATGAACAAATCTCATAACCCCTCGCACACTTTCTGACTCCTCTTTGCTTGGAAACCCTTTCCCTGGAGAAAAGAGACCTAGTTAAAGAGAACCTTTGAGAAGCCCTGACCACTAGAACTTTCTACAGTGGAGGAAACACTTTCACTGCATGTTCCAGTATGGAATTTTGCTGGGTTTCTCCAGAGATGTAAAACTGGTGACAACATGTAGATGTGTGTGAGTGTGTGTGTGTGTGTGTGTGTGTGTGTGTTTGAGGCTCAGACAGTTGTAGAAGCAGGGAAGTCAATCTGGTTAGAATCTGAGGTTCAGAGGTAACCTGGAGGCTTCTTTCATCTCCTGTAACTGCATGAAGCTGGTGAACCCAAAGCAGAAAGATGATGACCACAGGCTGGTGGCTGTTGAGCAGTGTGAATCTGAGTTGGACTGAATGGATCCAAGGTCTGCAATCCATAGATGGTTCCTAGGATCCACAGGTGATAGAACAGGAGGCCAGTCAAACACAGGCAGGATCCAGACGCAATCAGAGAAGTGAGTTCCACACAGTGGCCGTCTCTGCTACGTAGGCCACATCCAAATGCAGCAGCTCTCCATTGTACCAAAGCTGTGGTCCAATGAGCTGTGTGGCTGCTTCATAAAAGACCCCGTCATGGACTTGACCACATGACATTGCATCATCGCCAGGGAGAACCCTGGACCCATCAAGTTGACATAAAACCAAATTCTCTCGGGAACTCATTAGCTTTCCATAACCACTGAGCACTTGAAATGTAGGCACTGTGACCCCCCGCACTGAAGTTTGCATTGCTTTCCCTTCACCTAAATTTAAATAGTCACCGGTGGTTGGTAGCTACCCCATTGGAGTTCACAGTGTTGAGTGGAGAACAAGAGTATCACAGGGGAACTGTATCTGGCTCTTCACACCTGCTGGAAGAAGGTTGCACTTCCTGGGGAAGCATGCCCTTTCCCCATCCTCCTCTGCTGGATTGCACGAATCCAGTCAGCCCCAGAGAGTTGGGGATCCCCTTGAAAGCAGGTCTGAGGAGTCTTCTTCTGAGCTTTGTGCCCTCCAGATCTAGCACAGAGTCGGACGCAGGAAACTCAGGAACCTGGGTGTGACAGTGAGGTCAGGTGGTCTGTTCTGAGATGCGCAGCCTAGTAATAGATGCTGATAAAGACTTTGAAGTCAGGGGTAAACATACCATGGTGAAGGTAGTAGACAAAAAAATAACCACTCACATCAGTGTTATCTCTGAAAGAAGTCTAACTACTGCCTGCTTAGTATGGAAAGGAGTGTGTGTGTGTGTGTGTGTGTGTGTGTGTGTCTTTAAGCTGAGAATTGTTTGCCGGGAGTTCAATTAAACCCTTGTTCTGATACAAAATGCCGCACAACTCAAGTCAATGTTAATAATGAAGAGAAATCTTCGGAATTATCTTTCACACTAAATTACCTCTGAGATTGCAGGTACTCCTTATCAAAAGCAAATTCAATATAAAGAGCCCTAAAACATGCAGCAGTGATAAATTATGGAGCGAATTCGTTTTCCATCACTTGGCGCCTCTTAGTTTTGAGTTTTAAGTGGCAACTGTGACTTTAGGGAAGTCATTTCCTGTCTCTGGGCTGCAGGTCCTTCATCTGAAAAACGAGGTGGGCTGAACTGAAGGCTCTCCCAGGAGCCTTCCAGCTCCGAACATTTCTCAGTCTCAGATTCCATAAAACGGATCCATTTGGCATTTCACCCTCCAGTGCCCTCGACAAAAGAGAGGAACCTGTTAATTTAATCAATGGGCAGACTCTCCTCCTAGCCCCGCCCAGCAAGCCTTTGCTCTCTCTCAGAAACGCATGTCTGCGGCTGCTGCTTCTATTCGTAAGGCCAAGCCAGTCTGACGGGTGGGGAGAGGATTGTGTGAGAGGGGTCTCTTGCTCCATCCTGACTTGGAACAGACTGTGACAAAGATGTCCCAAAGATGACCAATGGGAGTTCCTCTCCCATTCCCCATTCTGCAGCGTACCCTTACACCCTCCTATTTCCTGATCCCCAATCATTTTCTGATGGGCACTCTGCACCGTAGTTCTCAGAGGCTAGTTGCCCTTTAAGCTCCTCCCCTCCTAAGGCAGGAGGACTTCAATGATGACCCGGTGATGACTCAGTGGTGACTCAGTCATCACAAAGTCATTGCATGCTGGTCCTCTCCAGCATCCCCTGACAGCATGGCTCCCTCCTCCTCCTCGCCTGTATCTCCCCAAAGCTCCTGTGGACAGGGATGCTTTTTCTGCCCTGGCCTCTGGGAGGCCTGCGACCTGGAGCTAGAACTGGGCAGGAGTGGAGTTGAAGGTGGGATAGGTTTTCTTGCTGCTTTTGAACTTACAGTTTGACACTACAGCTCTCCCTCGTGCCTCTGATGTCACCTTCTGCCCAAAGGAGCTTCTGGCACCCTGATTTCTGTGCTCCACTCTTGGTCTAACGGTCCCCGGCTTACCTGCTTCTGCCTTGCCTCGCCGCTTGCTTGTATTTCCTATTTCTCATCTGTTCACTGACCCTTCTACTTCTTTAAAAATCCACCTCAGCTCTCAACTTGCAAAGGCCTTCCTTGACCTCCTCCCTACGCTGGGGCAGCTGTCCTTTCTCTGTCCTTTCACAGTATCTTCCAGAGAACCATTCAAGAGTTTCCTTTTCTTACGCTGAGTTGCAATAAGCAGCTTGCAGAGGTGTCGAATGGAAAATGCCACCAGCTCTGTGCTCTGCAGCAGGGCCTCACCTCACCTCACGTGGCTGTCACTCGTTTCTGTCCACATGGCTTTGGTGCATGGCAATAGCATATAAAACAAAGACGTATCCTGGCACTGCCCACTCCATGGTCTTTGATGTGCCTGAGTTTGTCTCTGAAGCCCGGCATTGGTCCATCTCAAAGGGGTGTGTTAGTCAGGGTAGACAAGAGAAACAAACTCATAAACACGCATGTATGGATGTAAGAAAGTGGTTTATATACAAGAGGAATGGAACACTGAGAAAACATTCCAACCCAGTCCAGTCCAAGCCCATAAGTCTGATATTAACCCATATGTCTGATCCAATCCATAAGTCCTCTTCAGACTCACAAAGCACAGGCAGCGACACCAGGACAATCACAGGCCAGTGTGGGCAAAGTCTTGTGTATCCAGTAGCAGAAGAAGCATCTCAGCATGGGCAGGAGTCTCCTTGTGGCTTCTCTGGCCCCAGAGGTCTGGTTCCATCAGGGCAAGCCCATGTAGCTTCTCCTCTGGCTCCTCCAGGTTCCAAGACTCAGGATCGATCAGCATGCTGCCATGTCTTGTCAGTTGAGCATCCCAAGGGACTGAGTTTTGTGTCTTTTCAGTAGAGTCTCCAAGTGACTGAGTTCATAGTCTCTCATTTCCATGAGGGGTGGGGGGAGATCGTGAGATTTCCCAGAATTCTCAGAGAAAGCCATGCCCGCACAGAGATCTCATTGGCTATGCCCAGATTAGCAGGCTAGACTCCACCCTACATTCCCAATTATAGTATTGACATGAGTAAATGGCTGCCACAGGGAGTTTGCCTGGTTTTCACCAACCCCCTTTCTCTCACAAGTCACCAGGGGCGGGTCCAAAGTTAGCCGCTGGGTGTCATGCCACCCTTGCTTCTCAGGAGCTCCCAGTCCTGATGCTCTGAGCCTGGATTCTCTGTTCTCCTGGCGGCTCAGGAAATAGCATGCTTGGGCAAGACCACGATTTGAATGCACCAAGTCATCATCTTCTAGCTTCTTCTTGACATGTCCAGCTTTGGCACACATAGGTTGAGCTGTCTTAGAGTGAGATTCCCATCCCAGAGGCTGTCTGTGTGTCCCATCAGGCTGTGACAATGAGACCTTCCAGGAATAGGTGCCCTGGAACAGCCGAGGAGCCCAACCCTCCTGCTGTCAACTCTTGGCACCAGCCAGAGCCCAGTAGTTCCTCCTTGTTTGGGTGATTGTCCTCTGATGGAGGCTGTCCAGAATCTAGCAGGCCCTCCCTGCCCCAGCAGATCGAGTCCCTGCTGACACCTTAAGGACCTTCTCCTTTGTACTTGACTTATTAAGCCTGCTTGAAGCTCCAAGGCAGGGGGTCAGGCAGTGTCTTCTGTTGAGGCCTGAAATACATCACTACTTTTGATGGACCTGAGTTGGACTGTACAGGGACAATCCCTCCACGAGACAGTAAACAACCTGAGAGCAGAGACCACTGGTACCTCCAAATGCTTGCCATAGGCTGTGATATGCAGTGGGCCTGCACTGAAGGTCTTCTGATCACATGACTAACCCCATGAGCGGTGAGATGGGGCAATCGGGAAGTGCTGCACTTACGATGCTCTTAAGGTCTCATAGCCTGTCAGCAGGGTCTGTTACTGCAGTTCCCACACACAGGCAAGTTAGCACATGTCACCTCATTTTCTGTGGTCTCTGCAAAACTAGGTTGATGAGCCACCACCAGCAGCCTTCCCTGCACCCTGATCCCAGCACAGACCAAGGACTGTGTCCACCTTCCTCGGGGTATACCTCCAACACTAGGCATCTTCCAATCATCCGGGGGTCTTGTTGAAAATCCAGACTGGTTTCATCGATCTGGAGGGGAGCCGGATGCTTTGATGATGATGATGATGCTTGGAGAAGGAAGGCTGGACTCTGCTTCTTGTAAGGAGTGAGTGTGGCCGACCTCCCATCTGACACAGTGGAACGGTGCTCAGCCCTGCCCTGCCTCCATCGCCATTATGCTTCACACCATCCTTGCCTTCTCTGTCCAGTCGGCGGGGCTCATCTTCAGTAGGATCTTGGACAGCGCTGTGTGGAGCACCCAGAGTATTTTCGGTGACTCGCTTTCAGAAATGGATGGTCAGGCCTCTCATCCTAGTGGAGCCCCCTTAAACCTGCCCCCCAAACTGCCTCACTGTATTTGTGCTTTGGCCTTTGCTCCATTGTGCAGATGACAAGCACCATGGTTTAGCATTCCACGAGTGTCATGCCAGCCTTCTATGACTGACAGGCACCAGCGATGCATCAGACATCATTCTGTGGGCTGCAGGGCAGAGAGTCAGCGCTGATCCACCTCCAGGGGGTTTGGGGGAGGCTTGCTTTGCTCCAGGGACCATGCTTTGTCAGGGTTGTACCATTTTCTCCCCTCCCAGTCTGTGACAAGGTGCTAGGATTGCCCCTGGTGTACTGTGTGCTATTTGGATGATTTTGTATCCACTAGACTCTCCTGGCTTGAGGTGGATCAGCTAGAGAACAACTCCATGGGGGCATGGGCTTGTGTACTAGAGTGAGAGACTCTAGGAATCGTCTGTTTCTCTACTAGGTCACCTTCCTTCTTGATGTCCCTTCACTGGGATGCCGTGCTTTTGTCTGTAGGGGTGGCCTCTTATGATCCCTGGTCAAATGAGCTTCACTAGAGGCTTAATTCATGTGTGAGCCCTGATAATGGGTTTGCGTTGCATTTCACGTGCTATCCATAACATTCTGCAAACCAGGCATTCACCACTTAAGCCCAATACCATTTCCTCCTTGGAGTTTGGAGTTTATTGTTCACTGTCCTTGGATCACACAGGTGGGTGTGCTTCTTCCAGGTGGATCTAGTTGACACCTCACTAAAATGACTGCTTGTTTGGAAACAAGGGTTTTTGACTCCTGATGCTATTCCTTTTGATAGCCACGCGCCATCTAGTTTCACCACCACACTTTCTTATGGTACCCTTATCTTCAGTGAGCTCTTCCTAAAGGTAAGAATCAAGCAGGGTCTCAATGAGCCCCGTGAAACCCCTTGATCAACTAACTTGGGGACAAAAACAAGTTGGAAGCTGAAAGCGTAAATTAGGGAAGACTTGTCCTCACTCAATGGAACCCCATTAGTACTAGATGAGACTGGTAGGAAAAGGGGAAAGAAATATTCTGAACTTTTTCCTACAGCCTGGTCCTGACTATTGTTCATGGGACTTAACCCAACTTACTTTTCCTTGTTAAGCCTTGATGGACTCAACGTAAAGATGAGATTCAATGGTTGCACAATGGTGTGCCAAGCAGGAAGCATAGTAGATGCTCCCTGTGCTCTGACCAAACACCCCACACCACAGGGAAGCCCTCAGATGATCCTTCACTGAGTTCTTCCTGGCTGTGACCTCAGTTCTGTGTTAAGTGGAGAGAGGGGCCAGAAGCCAAGGCTTCAATCCTGGTGTGACTCTAGGTCCTTGGCTCTATTGGGGGCCATTACATTCACTCACTCATTCTCTATTGCTTCCTTCAAGGTGTGGAGTCAGGATGCTGTAGGAAGCACTGCGGAAGGGTAGGAAGGCGTGAACATACTCAATGGAGAGAAGTTGGCCTCACAAGCAACTTTCTAGGACCTCTTGGCCCAGGTTGGGGTACACATACCTGCTTGCTGTGGTAAAGCCTACGTTCTTGAGCATTTCTGAGCTGCTAAATGAGGGGAGTGCTGCTTCCTGGGTCAGGAAAACCAGAGCAGAAGGGCTTGGTGCCAACACCCATCCCAAGCCCCACGCCTGCTTGGTTGCATGATAGGAATGTCCCCAGGGAAGCTTCTGCTTCTCACTGGATGGCTGGAGAGTGGACTCTGCCTAAGTCCATGAAGATCTCACAGCCCTTGGTGTGGACCTGTGGGCAGGATCAGACTGGCTACATCTCCTGCACATCCACGAGAACTTGAAAGGCAGACCCAGCGGAAAGCAGACCTGGGCTCGCTGATCAATGAGCTTTGTGTAGGTGAGAGCTGCTGGTCTTATGCCACTCCTTCCCCACCATATCCCCAGCACCACAACAGTGAATAGTTGTGGGATGAATAAAAGGAACGGCAATTCCAAGTGGATGTTAAGAGAAGGTGATTTCATGACTGTGCTTGGAAGTCTTCTCAGGAAAACATACTTGGGGGTTCAAAGAAAGCCAATGGGAACTTTTAATCCTCTGTGAGTTTCATTTTTCCACTGCGATGTTGAGGTCCTTCTGTTCACCAGGTCAACGATGGCGACACGTACAACTCAGCCACGTTGATCACCTTCTCTGCATTGCTCAGTCCTCTTCGCCTATCTTTTCTGAATTAACAGGAACTCACTGTTCCCTATGACTCCTATCTAGCCTTCTGTTGTGTATGTGAGCCCATATAAGAGCTCCCTCAAAGAGTGCAGTGACCAAGGAATACTTGGCATGTGACCTCTGCCACCCGGGGCATCTTACCTGACTTCTCCATGATCCAGTCCCCCACATGGGCAAGGCGGGGGTCGTGATTATACCACCCCATAGAATGGTTGGGAGGGTGAGGCTGAGAGGGTGCAGGAATGCAGGCTCCTCCCTGGTAAGCGGTTAGTGGAAAGGAAGTTCCCGGATATAAATGATTGCAGCATTTGTATTTCCATGCTTATTTATGATCTGTTTCTTTCGTGGGGGTTGTTTTCTTGACCTATTTTTCTCAGTTAAGGAGTCTTGTTGACGCGGATGGCAGGTTGCGACTTGGACTGCTAAACGCAAGTTAAGCAAGCAGTTCAAGCCCGGCAGCCCCTCCATGGGAGAAAGAAGAGGCTTTTTATTCCCTTACAGAACAGCAGTCTTGGCACCCAAAGGAGCAGTTCCACTCTGTCCTCTAGGGGAGTCCTGAGACAGAATCAGCCTGATGGTGGAGAATTTGCATTTTGGATGCTTTGCTTAGTTGCAGAATTCCTTGTTGAAAGGTATTACGTTGATGAGCAGGTGCACTTGCAGAGGTACTTTGAAGCAGCCTTTAAGGTCAGTGATCTATGAGGTAGCACTGCAGACCCCTTCCCTCTTAGGAGTGCTATGGACTCACCAACCCAGTTCTGAGTCTCACCAACACCCCGCAATTAGAGAAGCTCACACCCTTCCCCTGCTTCACCAAGGCACACCGAGATGATGCTAACTTGCCTCATGGGTTTTGGCCATGACGTTGACCTCCTCTCCTGGCTTTTGGATGAGTGCTCTTTGAATACCACCCTCTTGCAATTCGTTTAGTCCATAATTCTAATTTTTATTTTACATAAGCCTGGTCTGGAGAAGAGATATAATTCTGATTTTTAAAAACACTCAAAGTGAGAAGTCTTTGAAGTTTTTTTTCTAAGATAAGCATCCTTCCCCTCTTTTGTGATAATCAATAGACTTTACTGCCCTGTACTGGAATTAAGAGACTCGCGTTCAATAGTATTATGAAAGCTGGGATGAACGCATTCACTTTGAAGCCCCTTGACCTTTCAAGAAGATTATTCCAAAAGAAAATCCCTCCTGTTAATCATTTTACTGCGGACGAGGTTCATTTGGCTCAGACGGGCTGCATCAGCCAAGAGGTCCCATCCAGCTGCACTCATTCACCGCTTCTCTGTGCACAGGTATGAGGGAGCACGGGGGCAGGGTCTAGGTTGGGGGGGGGGCGCAAGAAGGCAACTCACCAGGAGTTCCAAGACAACCATGGCTTCCACAGGGCCATGGAATGGGGCCTTGGTGACTGCTGAGCTGGCCCCTGACTCGTGCCCACAGGTCTTTGTGATCTATAGAGTCTTCCCCGGTTCATTTACAGACAGAGCTCACCAGATCTTTCTTCCTAGCCTGTCTGAGGCCTGTAGCTCTGCTGATGCCTGCTGAGTCCTCTAGCATCATGCCAACCTCCAATAACAGGAAGTAGCGGTTCCACATGAAGTCTTCTGCACAAAAGGCAAAATCTGACCGACCAACCACCACTGTCTCCATGAAAACCACAGTGATCCGAACTCACGTCCTCCTCCGTGGAGCTGAGTCTGACTCATAGCCACCCTGTCGGCCAGGTGGCCGGCCCTCGTGGGTTTCTGATGCTCTAACTCTTCATAGGCCTCCTCTGTCTCCTAGCTGGTTGGTTTGAACTGCTGACCTTGTGATAAGCGGTTCAATGTGCAACTCACTACACCACCAAGACTCCTTGTAGGTGGGTCAACATCTTAAGGATATACACAATTTTCTCAGTATGAGCTGAAAATTTTGCTAGGGTTGGACAGTCGCCCTGATTGCACCCCATGGTCTCTCACTCTGCTTCTGTTTTGGGGATTTCTCAGGTTGAGTGGCAATGCCGTGGGAGCCACAAACTCTTTTTTTTAAAGATTTGTGATGAGAGGACAGTGGGATGGTGACCCCATTTCCTCCATGGGACCTGCTCTCCGAAATGCCCCAGCTTCATGGGATGTCTCTCACAAGTGCTTACAATTCCTAGACTGCAATCTCTTCGACACCCAAAGCAAAGGCCAGGAGAAAAAGCGATGTATTGCTGGACTTCACTCACTAAAAAACAAAACAAAACAAAAACATCAGAAGAGACACACTGTTGAGGGAATGAAATGACAAGCCACAGATGGAGGGGGAAATATTTGCAAAAATTCTGATCTGATAAAGAACTTGTATCCAAGATATGCAAAGAAGCCTTACCTGTAAGAGAACAAACAACCCAATTAAAAGTGAGTGAGAAATCTGAACAGACCCCTCACCAAAGAAGACACACAGATGGCAGACAATTCTATGACAAGATGCTCAACATAATGTACCAGGGGGGAATTGCCTGTGAAAACAACAGTGAGACACTGCTGCACACCTATTAGAAGGGCTGGCATCCAAAACACTGACAAGACTCCGGGCTACCTGGAGCAGCCGGAACTCACATCTGCCCCTGGTGGTGAGGCAGAATGATGCAGCTTCTTTGGAAAAGCCTTTTTGACACGGTTGAAAACCGTAAGCTTTCTAGGTGATCCTGCACTTTTCCATGTGATCTTCCAACCTGCACGTGAATGTTTAGGAAAGTTTTGTTCATAATTTCATAAACAATCCCCCCCACCAAAAAAACAGAGGTTGGTAAAAAGATCAGCAGTCAGCCAACTGTGGTCCTGTCACACTGTGGTCCTGTCACACAGCATTACCCCATGACGACAAGAAATGACTCAATGAGCCTCACAAAGACAAGGAGGAACCTGAAATAAAACTCCATGGGAAAATCCCATTTATCTTTTAGTCCCACTCCCCCCACACCACCCCCATGAGCTTCTTGGAGCCGCTCATCTGGGTAAGCAAAAGAAGCCAGTCTGCAAAGGCTGCAACATACTGTATGGTTTCCAATAACAGGGCATTCGTGGATAAAGCAGCAATGCTCCAGAGTTAGTGAAGAGGTCCCTGGGTGTCATAGGCCTGGGTGCATGTTCTTATGCCAGATGTCAGTAAGTGGGGGGACTGTGGTGTGGGCTGAAGGAGTCAGTGGGACGTCTCCATCGTATCCATCTCTGGCTGGTCTCAGGCAAGTCACCTGCAGGGGACCAGGATGAGGACTGTGGCAGTGGACAGGAGAGGACTGAGCCAGCACAGTGAGGGAAGGGGTACCTGAGAGCACTGGTTTCACAGGTCTACAAGCTCCCTGCCTATTTCTTCCACCGCTCTCCTGGAAGCTTGCCATGCCTTGGTGGCTGGCATGTTGCTGTGATGCTAGAAGCTGGGCCACTGGTATTGTTGAATTATTGAGAATAATTCAAAACCAGGTGAAGCAGCACATTGACAAGGCCCTGCCAGAAATTCAAACTGGATTCGGATGACGACCTGGAACAAGGGCTATGACCACAGATGCCAGGTGGATCTTGGCTGAAAATAAAGAATACCAAAAAGATGCTGACCCATGTTTTATTGACATTGTAAAGACATTTGACTGTGTGGATCAGAGCATCTTTCGGATAACATGCTTTGGGGAAGCATGATCACTTGAGAGCACTTCATGGTGCCTATGCAGAACATGTGCACAGACCAAGAGGCAGTCCTTCAAACAGAACAAGGACATCCTACTGGGGGGGGGGGAGCTGAACCACATGAAGAATGGGCATCAGGAGGGGAAGAAGGCTTATCGACCCCTCGAGCTATTTAGATGACAGCAGAGCAACTTGCGTTGAAAGCAAAGAAGATTCGGAACACTGCCTGGTGGAGACCAACGACTGCAGCCTAGAGTGTGGTCCACAGGAAGAAAACAAGCACGCACGCAGCGAGGCTGATCATCCTGCCACATGGAGGGATGACTGCAGTTCCCAAAGGGTTTCTTTCACTGGGATCCACCACCAATCACCGGGGACGCAGTGGTCTAGATGTCCAAGGCAATGTTGTGGTGGGCCAGTCGGTTACAAAGACCTCCCTACGTCCTCCAAAGCACAGATGTCACTTTCAGGATGATGGCGCCCTTTCCCCATGGCCTCGGTCTCTCACCTCTACAGGTGGGAGAGAGAGATGATGAATGAAGACAACAGAAGAACACCCCTCTTTGAAGCCAGGTGGTGGCTGTGAACATGGAGTGCACCATGGACCTCCGGAAGAATGAGTGGACCTGTTTATTAGCAGTGTGGCTGAGAGGCACCTTAGCAGCAGAGATGGCGAGTCTATCTCAGGCACTTTGGCCCTGCTCTCTGACAAGAGACTGGTACCTTGAACATGAAGTCATACTTGACTAAGCAGAGGGACAGCCAAAAGGAGATGGGCGGACTGGGCTCAGACTAGGGAAGATGGTGAGGGTGATGCTGGACTGAGCAGTATTTCCTTTGGTTGTGCATGGACTGGCTAGGAACGGCGACTCCTTCAACAGAACCTATCCATCGCAGCAGCTCTGTTCCTTTGGGCGTGTGAGCTGTTCTCCTTCCCTCTGCAGAGGGTGACTCAGCTGGAAGCTTCACCCCACCCAGAGGTGGGTGCAGCTGACAGACTAATCACCCCCTTGCCCCTGACTCAGCGCCCAGCTCCCCTTGGCTGTGTGTCTGCAGGCAGCTCATCAGAGCAGCCTGGCTCTGTTTACCATCACCTCCAGTCATGCATAATTCATCAGCCTCACTCTTCCCCTGGCAGCCTTCTCCCCTCTCCGCATAATCTGGGCCGCCGTGCACTGCCCAGGCCTCTCCCCACCACCCTCCCTTCTCTTGGGATGCTAAGGGGCCCCCACCCCGCTGCCCACCTGGCTGACAGAACACCTGGAGGCTAGGCTAAAGGGACTTGTGCAGATCCCGCATAAGGCAAGTGTACGTCCAGGGTGAAAAATCTCCCAGACATGCAGCGCTTCCTCTGCCTGAACCACACCCACTGCATTGTCAGTCCTGCCAGTGAGGGAGCCAGAGGAGGGAGGGTAGGGTTCACTGGAGGGGTGTGTCAGGAGCCTGGCTGGGATCATTTCCCACCCTTCTGGGCTGCCTCAAACAACCCCACTGAGCAGCACATCAGCATTCCAAGGTGTGGCTTGCTAGAGTCTGACTCTGCGACCCATCCTCTCTTTACCAAGCTGATGGAAGACCTTCGCCCCAAAGCATCCTGGCCCTTGCCAGACCCTGAAACCCTCTCAGGAGGTCTCAGATCCTGTGTGCTCTGCGCTCCTGGGGAAGGAGCTAGAGGCAGTCTCGGGCTGAGGATCTGGTACCTGTTTAGGACAGCTGGAGTGGGTGTTCAGCTGCTTGCCCCAGAAGGACAGGGAGGAAGGAAAGGAGGAGGGTGGAAAGGAGAAAGGGAGGTAAAAGGAAGGAAGGGAAGGGAAAGGAGGAGGTTGTCAACCTGCTCTTCAAATGGAATCCTGTGCCTGTGAGAGACAGGAGCTCCCCCAGCTGCCCTGATTTCCCCCATGACATATTGCTCATCGCCCTGCTTCTGAGGGTGACCCTTCCTTTAGCTGGGCCAGCCCTGCACCCCCAAGGGGGGGGAGCATCTTTGGAGCTGCCAATTCTCCTTTCACGGTTCAACACAATCCCTCACATCGCTGACTCATTGGACCCTCACGACAGCCTGCAGCATGGGTGCAGCTCTCATCTTACCGGCAAGGAAACTGAGGCACAACCTCACCATTAGAGAATGTGTCCAAGCCATGCAGCTGGCTGGTGAGGAGCATGGCTGGGACTGAATCCAAGAAGCCTAGTTCCAGACTGTGCTCTGAACAGCCTTGCACCGCCCCTCACTCCAGCTTCTTACAAGGGAGTGAGTGGGCCCAGGAGGCCAGGGAAGATTGCTCCACAGGATCTTGCCTCCCCTACCTTTTCTTCACCCACTGAAGGGGCTCTCTGCCATCCTAAACCCACAGTCCATTTGGCTGGTTGTTGCTGGGGACCTTGTGTTGGTTCGGACCCCTAGCCCCCCTGTGTGTGACAGAAAGAAGCACTGTCTAGCACTTCCCTGGCCTCACACTTGTTCTGCGGCCATTGTTGGAGCCACTGTGTCCACCCGTCTTGTTGGTGTCTTCCTCTTCCTTTGCTTCCCTTCTACTTTACCATGCCCAAGGTCCCAGGGACTTGTCTCTCCTGACAATGTGTCCAAACCATGAAAGAGAAAGCCTCGCCATCCTTGCCTCAAAGAAGCCTGTTGGATGTACTTTTCCCAAGACGTGTGTGTTCTTCATGAAGTCCACAGGACTTTCACAGCTCTTTGTCTGCACCGTCACTCAAATGCATCGATGCTTCTTTCGTCTACCTTTGTTCAAGCCCCAACGTTTACATGCATAGGGGCTGATTAAATGTATCCCTTTTCTTACCACTTCCATCACGCCCATAGATGCCAGGCCCATTCTAAGAGCTTCACACAGAGCCTCTCATTTATGCCTCAGGACCACCCGGCCACCCTGGAGTTCGTATCACCATGGCACGGACGAGGACGATGCCTTCTGAGAGTGTCGGTCGTTCCTACAGAGATTCAAGTCACCAAATTGGATGGTGTGTCCCATCTGCATGTGCTCCATAGGCAGTAGATTAAAAACTCTTTCTTCTAAGCTGCCTCTGGGTAGACTCCAACAGCCAGCATTTGGGCTTTGCAGCCAAGCACCTGGACCCTCTTCAAAAACAAAAGTAAAACAGAACAAAGCTCCTTGTCATGAAGTGGATGTCAGTTCATAGGAACCCTGTAGGACTGGGTGGTACAGCTCCAGTGGGTTTGCGACATGTCACTCTTCATGGGAGGAAAAGACAACACCACCACCCCCTCTGGCAGAGCAGCTGTGGTTTCAAACTTCTGACCTCGTAGTTAGCTGCCCAATTTGTAACCCTGACACCATCACGGATACTTCCAAGGAGCCTCAGCTAGATGAAAATTGCTGGCGGAGTGGCCCCTGTCCCCTTTCCCATCTGAGACACCCCCCACCCCAACAAACCAACTCAGAATAGGGTCCTTCTCTGCACTCGGCTAGAAAAATGGGGGTGGACCTGCTTGTGATTTCTCCCTCCCTCTTCCCTCCAAATCCAGTCCAAGCTCATGACCCTGGTTCTGCCTCTTAAGTAGTCCCTCAGCTCATCCACCTTCTTCTTCCTGGTTTCTCTGTTTTCCACAGCTTTGTTGAGATGGAATATCTCCAATCACTTAACGAGCTCACCATTTGTATGAGTCAGTGCCTTCCGTGTGCTCACAAGTTGGTGCAACCATCCCCACACTCCACTTCAGGACATCTTAATATTTTAGAAAATAATTCGCTTTAATTTTAGACTAATTAGATCCACACAACTCAGCATTTAAACAAGAGAATGGGTCTTCCCTTCCCGTTCACCTCTCATCTTCAGGGGGCCCTTCCAGAACGTCTTCTCCTTGTCACTAGGAAGATTAAATGAAATTATTAATACCAAAGATGCTGAAAACATGGGTGTTTTTGAAGACTCTGGGTTCAGAGGTATCATTTTCACCGTGTGGTATGTGCAGGAGACCCATCTTTGACTCCTGGCGAATGCACCCGCTGACCCATCTCTTCCTCCTCTTGACTACTGCTATCTGTGCCTCTTCGTGATCTGGCCACTTGGTCTCTTTCCCTTCTTTGAGGGACCAAGATCTTTCTTATGGTGTTTGCCGGCATTGTTCTCCTGCCTGGCACACTGTAGTCACCTGTTTTTTACTCTTCTCCACAGCTCAGTGTCTATCTCAAACTGGATTCTATAGAGAAATAAAACCTGGGAACCTGATGTTATATATATTTATAGAGAGAAGTTGATATCAAGAGAATGCCTTACACAGTTGTAGAAATAGGCCATCTAAGTATGGACAGGTTCCAAGTCCAGGGGTGAAGGATTAGGCTGGAGGCATCTTCTGGGTTCAGTGTCTGTGGGAGCTGATGAACCCCAGGTCTATAAGAAGACAATAGGCTGGTGGCTGCAGAGGCAAATGGATCCAAGTTTCCTGACAACTCCCAGAATTGCAGACCATGTGGCCATGTCATCAGCTCAGAGCCAAAGAACTTGAGGCTGATGAGGCAGATGCAGTATCCAGAGCA